>DWNE01002463.1:0-18797 GCA_018249875.1 Cecropterus toxeus | reverse complement strand
CCTTCAGGTCATCGGTGAGAAAATGGCCAAGGTATTTAAAATGCCTTACTCTGCGCACAGTTATTCCATTTAAGGATATGTGGGGTTCATATTGATCATTCCTCCCACCGACGGCCCGAAAGACCACATGTTCGCATTTTTGGACGTTATATATAAGTCCATGTCTACTAGCGAACGCCTCACAGACCCTCAGCATCTCTTGCACGGATGCAGCAGTCGGCCCCAGCAACACCATGTCATCAGCGTAACTGATGTTGTTAACGCTGACTCCTCCGACGCTACAGCCTACACGCATGCTACTTAGGTTGACCAAAAGATCGTCGATATATAAATTAAAGAGTCTGGGAGACGTTAGACCGCCCTGCCGAACTCCGCATTCCAGTCTGAAGGACTCAGAAAGCGTATTCGCCCACTTCACAATGTTGGTCTGCATTGTGTACCAGTACTGCAATATCTTCAAGATCTCTCCTGGTACACCTCTATCACGTAGTTTTTGCCATAATACGTCGTACGAGACGAGGTCAAAAGCCCTAGAGAGATCCAAAAAACAAGCATGCACTGACGTTTTACGGCTTGTGTAGTACTGGACAGTGTGCTTGAAACTCACGATTGCACTCTCGGTGGAGAGTTTAGGTTGAAAGCCAAATTTGAATATAGGTTGAATATATTTGAAAATAGGTTGAAAGTATTAAGCATGCTTGGGCATGTCAATCATACTTAATGCATATTTGTAAGCATAATTTGAACACAGCATCGTTATTTTTAATCTGAGTTATTTTCTGACTAAAGTGTGTGTGTGTGTAAATTAAAAACCGAATTAAAATGATAATTACTTAATAGCCAAACAAATTTTAGTGCCATTATTTAAACGTAAGATTGTTAAATGTATGAAAATATTAATAAAATATATTTGTACCAGATGTTTTACACACAACATCTAATAATAGTTTAGTGTTCCGGTTATGCATAATTATAAAACCGTGTGGAAAATAGACTCAAGTGATATTGCTGTATGCATAGCTGTGTGTATCCAATTTTCACGAAATAATTTACATACTTATAGTGTATTAATTACATTTAATTACAACTTTATCTTACGGTAAACCTCAATAATAATTAATTTGTGTGCAATGTCGATAATACTTTACGTTAAATACAAAAATGCTTAAAACAATTATAAATACTCGACTTGTAGACTCAAAAACATAAACATAATTCTTATATAATAGACACATTAAATGAAACTATACTTCACTATTTTGCGGCAACATAATGATGCTAGCTCAAAACAATTATCAACGCATACAACAGTTCTAAGGAACTATAGTTTAAGCGATTATTATTTTAATGGTAAGTTCAGTGTATATAACATTATGTAACATATTAAAACAAATACTTTAACAATACAATACCAAACAAATACCTAGTAGTTTACATGAAAATCTAGACTATTAAAAAATCCTGATACATGTGTTAAGTTAAGGATACCTCACTAACAGATGTGAAAATAAATAACTTCAACTTACCAAGTTGAACGATACCAGCAGCTAGCTGAACTATGCCAGCTACAAAGCATAAAAGTACCGCATGATCTGGATTAGTTCCACTGGTATATGTGAACGTAAGGAGGGATAACAGCGCTGTAGGACCGATGTTGATCTGAGGGCATGTGCCCATGACTCCGTACACGAAACCACCCACAAACGATGCGTAGAGGCCATACTGTAAGGAAATGGATAAAAATAATAGTGACATGATTTTTTTTAAGAACGAGAATAATAACGATTGGATGATGGATGGATGTATCAATTAATATGGAACGACTCTGAATTTGATATTAAAAGGCATAAATAGAAAGTTAATACTATAGTCAACAAATACATAAGACAGAGGCACTTTTCCAAACTTCGAACTAGGTGAATCCGTATCAAATCTCAAATAGTGGTCCTATTAAGGTTGTTTATTTCTACTACTTTCAGTAAGCTATGGCTTTAACCCTTTTCAATGTAAGTGGCGAGGATTCGTGACTAGAAAAGATAGGTAATAAGAAAGTATAAAGGCGTAGATATGTGTGTAGCGTAGATATGAGCGTAGATACGTGTAATAACATGGCGTCGCGTGTTTTGTTTTGCTGTTGCTTTCGTTCGCACCTACCCAATGACTAAATTGTTAGCCATTTTACGCCGACAGTCATTTTTAATTTAATTAGTGGAAGTATGTCCCGTTCTCTGGACCCACGTCGCGCATCGTATAATACTTCGTGACAGTGCCAGTGATGCGAAAATCTACAATGAGCAATGTTGGTTTTAATGGCATATCCTAAAAGTCCTCAGTGCCGTAGATTTCAAAAAAAATACAAAATTATAGCTGCTTGTACAAATATTAAATATATCGTCCTATCTAATAACCTTTTTTCGTCTGTGGACTAAGCATAAAAATATAAAGCGTCGCTAAATATGCAAAAAAGGATTTTTCTAAATCAAAGAACATTATTTCTATAGAACTCCAAGCTCGGAACACGAGCAAGCTTTACGAGACCGCATACTCGTTCGGAGGCAACGAATGCAAAATACCCAATTAAGGGGAAACATGAAAACGTTAGAATTTGCATTCTTTTGTTGTAAATACCCGTACAAGTGCTCTGAGCTAACCTGTACCGAAATAACTTGGCATCGCGCATTACAATAGGAATTTATACTAACCCTATTATATTAATATTCCTGCTTAGAAATTACTTGATTTATGCAAATTAGAAACAAACCAATTAAGCGTTTATATCACGGGTATTTTTTTGTTTCATATAATATCAGACATTAAGCTTAACTAGAAATATATTTGAAATTTTCGTAATTATACTATAGGCGACCCATTTACAAAAAAACTGCGTACTTCCTAGCTTTAGTTTCAATGTAAAGCATTTATATATAGTATATTAATTACAATCATTAGTAAAAAAAATCTTTCACTAGAAACACTCAACATTTTTTAAGATGAAGGAAAAACATACAATCGAATTAAGAACCTTCTTTACGGTTTCGACGTATTAAAAGAATGACCTAGAGTAGAATTATCACCGACAATGCAGGGAAATTTCGATCTCCATGGAGCTACTTACCAAGAGAAACAGAGCTATTGTTCAGAGCACTAGTGTAAGTATGGACATAAGTCCATTTGATAAGGTTTTAGAACTAAAACCCGTAACTTCCGATCGGATTGTCCGTATTACCAGTATTTGAAAGCTTTCCAGAGTATCGATATATAATGTTGCCTAACTATCCCCGTTTGCGAAATGAAATTAACGACCCAATTTACATCTATTGTTCTGTTCGGAAATCATCTGATATTTATTTTGTAGCGGGTGTTTTAGATAACTATAACACATTTCAATGACAAAAGTTATCTGTAAACAATTGGTGTTAAGAAACATTATAAACCCATTACCATTACTTTGTAATAACATTCCGTTTATTATATGTCAGCAATTTTAAAACCACATAAAAATACGATAAAAAGGCAGACCGACGCCTTATTAGCATAATCTAACATGAAAACAGTACAACAGCTACTGTAATTCCCATTGTTATTTTCAAAACCCTATTAGCAATCCGAATCCAATATCCAATGCACGTTTATTTCAATTTGACTAACTTAATGCTAGCCATGCATGTGGTGTAAGTAGAACAAAGAGGATCCGCGTATTAAAGTAACATTACCTGAGGTTCAAATCCGGCGAGCGAGGCGTACGCAATAGACTGCGGTATTAGCGTGAGAGCTACGGTGATCCCGGCTATCAAGTCGCCGATCCCTGTCCGCGAATCATAAGTTTTGGACCAGCGCAGTATCGGAAGAACACGGCCGGCCAGTTGCCTTGGATCCGGAAGCTTCAACATTATCCCACCTGTAATTTTGTTTATTTTAGGTACATAACACGACTTACTTTTAAATGTATGTTGACGAATATTGCGCTTTAGTTTTATAAGGCGCTAAATATAACATGTCTATGTAAAATGGTTTAATAAGTGCCATTTAGTATGTTTATCTCAAAACAATAATTTAAAGGTCCTTACACCTTTGTTAAAATTATCCATTTAATGAACATTGGAAAGAGTGTTGTTCTTAATTCAATATCTGTGGATTAATTAGCTAGTAATAGCAGTATGTAGGACTTTATATTAAAAAGTAGAGCTATGAAGTATTTTTATCAAGAATTGAGCCTGTTACGTTTAACTTACGTATCCTAAAATAAATTATTTAATGTTATAACAGTTTATCGGGCACTTAATATGTGCACATTATTAAACATAACTGCCGAACGACTACGATTGCCATGGCAAAGTTTGTCCCTGTAGCTGCGAGATCAGAATAGAGCTACGGTATCCCCTGCCTGTCGTAAGAGGCGACTAAAAGGGGGCTTCCGGGGTTGCGGGTGGCAAGAGTGGAAGCTCGAGCGGCTCAACCAAGCGACCCCGGAAAGATCGACGTCATGTGCAGTCACATGCCGTTGTAAACATCTGAAGACACAATGAGGCTCGGAAAACACTGTTTGTGTTCCGTTAAAGATCCTGGAGTCCTCCACACAGCGTTGAGGACGGCCACCGGGTGGGTTTTAGTGCGGTAAAAATCCCACATAACCCGGCGTTGCTCCCACGGCATCGGGTACCTTTAGAAGGTTTCCCCCTCGTGACGAGAAAAAAAAAATTGTCTCTAATCATCTTCACTGTTCCATTGTGATTGCCAAATAACATGTTGCATACGTCAAGGACAAAATAATTCGTCGTTTTAGTAAAAGCATACGTGAGGTAACACGGATTGATGACCTTGTAAGCCGTTTTTTAAGTGTACGCTTTGAAAATGATGACTTCTTCAAATTAGTGCTTATTGCTTGGCCACATTCGGTTTGCGCTGTAAACGTCAGCGTTAAACTAATTTCAATAAAGCAAAATACGAATGCCGCTTGAGGTGAGTGCTTGCCCTCGGGTCAGATGTAGGGAAGTTAATATCGGTGGCTAAACTCTTTGACATACATTTCAATTGACGACCCATTGACATAATCGAACGCGTGGGGGAACGACTTCCATACCTGTAAAACGCGCAGCGGGATTTGGGATGGATCTGAATTTATTTATTTATTGTGATATGAAAGAAACATTTTTAATTGAAATTTAAACGAGAAATTAAAAAAAATATGATTGTTTAGCTTAATAATCTTAAAAAGTATACCATTTTATTTAGAGTTTCAAGACAACTAAACCAATACAATACAATAGATGAACACATTAAAGAAGTAATTTCATATTAAACCCATATAAATATTATTTTCATTTCAAGCATCACAAAAGCTTAAATTCAAGTTTGGCTAAAAGAACGTCAACTAAACCACAGTCGACCGCGGGGCCAGTGAAAGTATGCACAAACAACCGTTGGTAATTGTTCACTCCGATACATTTGATTCTGACTATACAGGTGCTATTACAAATTTCCCGCTGAGTAAAACTCGAACATTACAGAACGCGACATTGTTAAAAATATTAAAACTAAAACCTAAATGCTTAAAAATTACTTGTTAAAAACAAAGTTTCTAAGCAGTCGGTTTTTTTTTTATTTTGTAAAAATATTTTGACACTTTAGGTTTCGTCTTAATATTAATATAAAAGTTTTGTTATGGTCCATTTACTAGCCTTCACATGATACCCATATTGCTGTGATAGTAATTAATCGGCCCTTCTCTCATTTTTTCCTATGTAAAGGCGCCAGTTTTTAATTCGTAGCCTATGTCACACTGCAAACTGAAACGAGTCTAATGATATGTCATATGACAAAATCCGTCAAGCGGTTTGGGCTGTAGCGCATGCCAAAGAAATGGCCATACACATACAATCATACATACAATGAATACATAAAATGTGCAAGGACAAATGAATAAGATAGTTTAATATAATTTCAGTAAAAATCAACTAGCGACTACGTTCTCAACATCACAAGTTAAAAATTCCTAAAAAAAACAATATAATCGAAAGAAAAATATTTATTATTTGTCCTTCCTTATGTTTTTTCGAAAATTTACACGAAAAATAAATATGCTAACGGGAAAAACAAATACTCAAGCATCAGAGCTTTTAAAAGGGTTAAATATTATTATTAGTAAATCGTTTCGTTGCAAGTTGTAAATGTTTTTTTAAGTAATTAACTTAAAAGTGTTATTCATTGCTCTCAAGCGATTTTGTAGTAATATTGGCATATTGCTTTTACTCTTATATATTCTGTGATATGCAATTTTGCGACCAAATTACGTAGACTATAGTCGGGCAAATTTGAGTAGAATGTAGAGACTATACGCACATAGAAACAAAAAGCAAACTGAGCGTTCAATAACTTGACGACCCGCGTGGCGGAGCAGTCACCATACCGGTTTGACGCGCAGTGGGTCCCGGGTTCGATTCCCAGACAGAGATATGAATGATGAATTTAGATTTCTGTTCTGGGTCTGAGGGTTTGTGTATTCGTCTTTGTCCATGGCACCCACGATACAGGAGAAAATCCTAATGTGGGGCTATGAGTGTGAGTAGAAAGAGTGTTTAAAAATATCTTGTGAATCAATTACACTATACAAAAGTTATATATAATGTTACCGTCAATCAGTTTGTCGTCAACCCATTATTATCCCAGTACTAGGCAGTTGTCTTCTGGTCTAAATTAGAGTGTTATAGGGATAGTTGTTATAGGGATGTGACTTGGGTGCGCAAAAACCGGTTTTTTTTATATTAATCGATTTTCTCCCTTAATCAAATACCGATTAAAAAAAAATCGACGATTTTAGAAGAATTTAATCGATTTTTAAAAAACTATTATAGACTTATAATTACTGTTAAAATTTTGAAAGTACTGAAACTACGGAATAAATAATCATTATTAATTCAACGCTGCGGCAGAAAAAATCGAAAGTATGATAAACATGAAAGTATAAAATCGTTCATTTATGATAAACAAATCGATTAAGAAAAATCGATTATTCTCAAAAATAATCGATTTATTAGGTAATTGATTATTTTTTCACATTCCTAAGTCAGTAATTTGTAGACTTCAAACACTTTTAAGTTTTTTACGACGCTCAGATGCTTATGTTTCTCTAAATCTTTCCTTGAACGTAACGCAGTGATTATCTATTTTATATTTATTGGCAAGAGGCAAAGTGGTACCTGCCAGGGATTCGAACCTCAAACCCATTGATAGACCGAGTTTCAACCATCAGGCTATCACTGCTTTAGTATATTATTATATAACTGTGTGTTTAAAGGCTCGAGTCAGTGGAGCATCAGGAACGCTAACATTTGTTCTCACCGTACCCACTCGCGTGTAACGCAGTTTTACAAACAGTTACGGCTTACTATGATTGTTTATTCAATGTGAGTTTAAACGCCACAAAAGCTTTACTCATAAGCCTTTAAGATCTAAAATTGAAGGCAGTTTCAAATAAGTTTTATTATTAGGAACGTAAGCGGAAGAGTTCCGTTCGTTCCTCAGAAATGGTTTTAAAATGTACGAGGAAAACGTTCTTTAATATCAGTCTTAATTTTCTACTATATATGTAAGTGTAGATTAATAAATTGTAGCTTTATCTGCAGTAAGAATCTTTTAAAAATGATAAAATAAAGGACAAGGACTATTTCTGAAGAGAAACCTCTTCATATATGTTGTGATTATATAGAACCCCTGTTCTATCACTGTTCACTTACCATCAGGTGGGCTGCTTGCTCGTTTGCTACTTCATATTTAAATAAAAAAAGCTCTTCATATAATCTTAATCGAATTATGCTCAAATCTTATAAACAATTCAACCATCATAGAAAGTGACAAACCCAAAGTTATGTACGACGAATGACGTAGTGTGTTAGCACTTCCACTCAAAAAATGGAGGTAAACGAAAACGAAAAGTGCTAACAGAATTATCGCCTGAATACATTTAGGAGCATAAAACGTTTTTTTTTATCTTATATATAAAATTCTCGTGTCACAATGTTCGTTCCCGTACTCCTCCGAAACGGCTTGACCGATTCGCATGAAATTTTGTGAGCATATTGAGTAGGTCTGAGAATCGGGCAACATCTATTTTTCATATTGACATTTTTTTTATTTTAGATTTTCTTTGTCGCATTAAAAATACATACAACCCTAAATTTTAACGCTTTATCACCAATCCCTATTTGTCAATAGCCATTTTATTAATTTAATCATTTTTCATCCCCAGTCGATAACTGATCAATCATCCTTACATACTTACAATAAGTTAGTTATTTTTTGTCTAGAATTACTTAGAAAAATGTATATAGCTGACCCGGCAAAACAACGTTTGCCAGGTCAGCTAGTTTATTTATATATTTGGGAAATAAACAATTCACTTTATAAATACAAAATGTTTCATAAATATTATATGTACATAGAAAAAAAATAAGCCTATGGGCAGCAGTGAATAGCTACCATCAGATGGACTGCACGTTCGTTGGGTAGCTTTGTTATCAGGGATGGAAGCCTGAAAGTGATCACAGATGGGTCACAGGTGCCTTTCATTCCCAAAGACTCAGAATCTCGCCTCATATATAACTCGTGCAACATAAATTAACTCCGTTAAAAGCTAATTAAAACTGTATAATTCTTAAATAGCACCTATGAATTCAGTTAAAAACAGGAATAGCCGGTATATTGCACCACTTCCGCATAAAACAGACTTTTTTAGTTCGTCGCATTTTCTTAGGGTTTAGTAGTAGAACAATTTGAATGAAACCCCAATACCAAGCTTCCGCTGTTCGTCCGTTTGTCACAATTCTATACCTCATGAACCAAAACACGTGTCTTGAAATTACTATGATTCTTAATTTTTTAAAGAGTATTTATGAAAAAATTAAAAGCAATAAAAAAAATTACTCCATGCAAAACACGTATATTTTTCGGCGTTTTCCGATGTTTTTGCTCGAGCTTAATAAATCAAACCATTTTTGTCCCACAGCTGGGCACGGGTGTTCTCTTAGAATGAAAGAGTGATTAACCTTAATAAATAACTGAAATATATCAAAAAGATCTGTGGTACGGAATACGGAACACTCGTATCCACTCAGATTCGGACTTGACTGAATTTCAAACCAAGTAAATTCACAGTATGATATATTTAAAATAAATCTGTCTAAAATTTAAAATTACGTAAATAAAACTGCAAGTGTTACTCAAAGTGGAATAATACCAGGTAATCACTTATGCGACTTAAATAACCGCGAGTAGAGAAAATACTTGTAGACGTAAGTCAATTATGGAAACAACGCAATATTAGCGAGAAAGTTTGATACTGTAGTGTTTTCTACCAATCTAAGAGATTATAAAATTTAAATCTGGTATCTGAAACATAATTCTTAGTTTACAGTGTATACAATAAAATTACATACATTTAACAGCTATTTACTCGTTCCATAGTGTCTTTTGAGATGAAGGATGAGATGAGATGAATCACACAGTGATTTGTAACAACCTAACTATTCCAGTTAAGTTGTTGCAAATCCGGTTTTTTAATTTTTTTATTGCCAATATTTCGAATCAGTTACATAAATCGTGGTCACGGCGAAGCATTTCATACACTTTTTTTTACAAATATGAAGTAGCAAACGGGCAAGCATCCCACCTGATGGTAAGTGGTTACTGCCACCCATGCACATTTGTAAGCAACTTCATATAGAATAGGGGTTCTATATGAAGTCTATCACAGATGCAGTGCTACTCACGAGGACTGAGATGGTCGCCTCATATAAAAGTGAGCCGGCAACCAAACCCTTCCACCGAAAAACAAGAACTGCTTCACGCTAGAAATGGGTGTGGCGGTGGTACTTTCCCGGTCGGACTACATTGGTTCTACCATCTGGTTTTTCTTCTGTATTCTGTAGTCTGTGTATCCACAGTAATTCCACCAGTAAAAGCTTAGAAGCTTAACTTGCGGCATATTTTGGGGGCGGCATAATATTTGGATTTCACATATATTTTGGTCGTTTTTGCCTATTATTGAACTTCTTATTTAATATGTTTATAATAAAGATAAAAAACACGCGTTCTACACTCATAGCCCCACACTAGGATTTCCTCCTGTTTCATGGGTACCGTGGACACACAAAGACGACTACACAAACACCCAGACCCAGAACAGAAATCTAAACTCATCATACATATTTCTCTCTGGCCGAGAATCGAACCCGGGACCCACTGCGCGTCAGACCGGTTTGGTGACCGCTCCGTCACGCGGGTCGTCATTAATTAAGCAAATTACTAAAAAATCTATTTGAAAAATGTAGATACGTGTAATTATTATATCTACTTATTTTTTCTCGTTATATACGTGTAATGAAATCCAAGCGATCTTTATTTGTACAACACGTCCATACCGTAGCTTATAAAAACCAGTTTCAATTTCACTTGCTTCTTAATTTCGGTCGACGGTGACCGTTTCACTGACATACTCCTTTTTTGTAAGCCACATAATTAACAACGCGTTTGTTTAACGGCACATATCGAATGTAATCAAAAATGTCATATAATAGATTTATAAATAATCCACTGATAAACTTTTAAAATATTACATTAACCTAAATCTTGGTCAATTTACTATAAACAATCATGATAACTAGATACCCATCGAAGTAGACGATGTTCGACCAAAAATAAATAAATAAAAATACATAAAGTCGAACACAACCTGCTGCTCGAAGTCCGTTAATAAGAACTAAATTTGATGTTTACCGAAATGTAAAAGGAATAGTAGAATGATATGAAAAACATTATTTAATAGGAAAATCAAATTTATCTGGCAAAGACACGTTTTATGTGATATCTGATATCTGACTTTGTTGACATTGTCTAACTGACATTGTGTTACTATAACAATTAATAATGTCAACTTATTATTTTATAATATTATCTTTCCGAATTCCATTCGCACATGAAGTTTCTATTTATCTACACGTACTTTCTATTTATCTATTCATATTTTACGTACCATACGAAGTTTTACCCCAAAGTATCAATGGATTCATTGTCTTACCTAAAAAATAAGAATAAAATTATTAACAATGTTACTTATCATGTCACAAGTCATTAACATGCTTTTTATTTTCATTACAGAGATCAAACATCGGAAAGGCATCTACGTTCGCGTGTCGAGCCATGGGTCAAGAACAGTCATTCGTCACACACGGCGGTGTTGCCCCAGTAAGGCGCTACAAAGACAAATACGAAGACCCGATACAGTACAGAACTTCAGTGAACTATCGGTCAGACAGCTGCGAGGAAAAGGACTACAAGAGACACAAAAGCAGAAGAAGCGCTGACAGCTTCAAAAGTGATAACTCATCCACAGAAAGTAGTGGATACAGAAGCGGATCCAGCGCTTACGAATGCCGATCTGACAGATCGTCCAAGAGCGACTATTATTGCTCGTCTCTATACAAAAACGACCACTACAAGGACGTTAACAAAGAACTATACAAACCAGTCAAGATACCAAAAGAAAAACGCTACAAAGTTCAACTGTTTGACGGAGACAGAGACGAGATAAAGAGCGCACGCCTTCAAAGTTACCTGAGCGATACGGAGAAAGCTAAATTGAAGGCAGGCCCGACAAAAAAGGCAGGCATTCGAAATTACACTCCCAAGATAATATCAGAGGAGGAACAAAGAAAAAAACTGGATAATTGGATATAGGAGAGTTGAGACTACTAGGATAAGTTGTAAATATTAGTATAGTAGTAGATGAATTGGGAAGGTAGAAATGGAGGCGGCTGGGGCGCTGGCGAGCTTGGCACCGTCGCCCATCACTGTACTGGGTCTGATACCACTCCTGGCGATCGGGATCACGTACTTCAGATACCAGCAATACGATCCGGAATCTTATATCACGGATGTGAATGCTGTAAGTATTTTTATCAAATGTTAATTATGTAGATTGTACTATTAGAAAGTATTTAACTTAGACTAGAATTACATCTAAGTATTTTAACACAACATAGTACAAAAATAAGTTATGTTAATAATAAAATAATATATTTTTTTATTTATCTTTCGATTTTTATTTAAATTAGTAATTTCCAAATGCCACTAAAAACCCTTAGTTTTAATAATTTATGTAGCTAAACTTAATAGTTAATTAACCTCAGACGTAATCAAAGTCCCGGGTGGAACATTTCTTTATAATAAACGTGAAATATTATTTTTATGCCTCAAGGTAATAACCTTGAGGCATAAAAATAATAGAAAATATAACTGGTCATTAATGTGATCCATCTCTCATTTCAGATATTGCCCATTTACGACTTTGTGGTAGTCGGTGGCGGCTCGGCCGGCGCGGTTGTAGCATCACGACTATCAGAGATTGGAAACTGGACTGTACTCCTCCTGGAAGCTGGACAAGATGAGACTGAGATATCAGACATTCCGGCGCTTGCTGGATACACACAATTATCGGATATGGACTGGAAATTTCAAACGACACCATCGAACAATAGATCTTACTGTCTCGCCATGAACGGTGATCGCTGCAACTGGCCTAGAGGAAAAGTACTCGGCGGTTCTAGCGTTCTAAACGCTATGGTGTATGTCAGAGGGAATAGAAATGATTATGATTTATGGGAAGCGTTGGGTAACCCGGGATGGTCATATGATCAAGTATTGCCATATTTTCTCAAATCCGAAGACAATCGTAACCCATATTTAGTAAACACGCCATATCATTCAGAAGGTGGATATTTAACTGTACAAGAGGCTCCGTGGCGAACGCCGTTGGCAGTAACGTTTTTGAAGGGAGGAATGGAACTCGGTTATGAATTTCGGGACATAAACGGCGAGAAACAGACTGGTTTTATGTTGACCCAGGCAACAATGCGACGTGGTAGCCGATGTAGTACGGCAAAGGCGTTTTTGAGACCTGTCCGACAAAGAAGTAACCTTCATATCGCATTGGGCGCTTTTGTAACACGTATTTTAATTAACCCAGTCAAAAAGCAAGCCTACGGTGTGGAATTCATACGGAACGGTGAGAAACACAAAGTAAGAATAAAACGCGAGGTAATTATGTCCGCAGGTGCACTAGCGACACCCAAGATAATGATGTTAAGTGGAATAGGCCCGGCCGACCATTTAAGAGAGCACGGTATTCCGCTCGTAGCTAATCTAAAAGTGGGTCACAACTTGCAAGATCACGTCGGGTTAGGCGGCCTGACGTTCGTCGTTAACAAACCGGTTACGTTTAAAAAGGACCGTTTCCAAACGTTCGCCGTGGCGATGAACTACATTCTTTACGAAAAAGGACCGATGACGACCCAAGGCGTGGAAGGTCTCGCGTTCGTTAACACGAAGTACGCACCATCTTCTGGCAACTGGCCCGATGTTCAATTCCACTTTGCACCCAGCTCTGTCAATTCTGACGGTGGCGAACAGATCAGAAAGATCTTAAACATACGGGACCGAGTTTACAATACCGTATACAAGCCAATAGAAGACGCAGAGACTTGGACTATACTACCTTTGCTGTTGCGCCCTAAAAGTTCTGGATGGGTTAAACTCAAGAGCAGAAATCCTCTCCAACCGCCGTCCATCGAGCCGAACTACTTCGCTTATAAGGAAGACATTCAAGTTCTAACAGAGGGGATAAAAATAGCCTTTGCCTTGTCGAATACTACAGCTTTTCAGCGGTATGGGTCGCGTCCGCATACAATCCCATTACCGGGTTGCCAACACCATGTTCTCTTCAGCGACGAATACTGGGAGTGTAGTCTTAAGCATTTCACGTTTACTATCTACCATCCCACGGGAACGTGTAAGATGGGTCCGAAGCACGACCAAGAAGCTGTAGTGGATCCAAGATTACGTGTTCATGGCGTGGCAAACTTGAGAGTAGTGGATGCCAGTATAATGCCAACGATTATTAGTGGCAATCCCAACGCACCAGTTATAATGATAGCGGAAAAAGCGTCGGATATCATAAAAGAGGACTGGCTTGTGTTATGACAGTGTGTAAATAATAAAACATCGCATATATAGAATTACAATGAAATAAATGCAAATAGCATACAATCGAAAAATGAATTGTGTGTTGCGTTCAACTCCCATTGAATCAGACATCGATACTACTTCCATCTAGCGGAACTTACGGAAATTAAACTTCTGTAACTCTAGAATTACTTTCATTCACTCTGCGTTATAAGCGTCAGCGTTTAGCGATTAAAAGTGTCTGATATTATAAGGCCACGAAATTTCGTTAGTACAACTTCTAGCGATTGTCAAACATTGTCAAATGTTTGTCAAGTGTTCCGTGGCCAGTAGCCGTGGCGTGGAGTAGTAAGCGTTTTTTGTAAATACCTAAGTTTGACGATTTTGCACTTACGTCAATGTAATTCTTGGTGCGATAACATGTGATGTTAAGTTGTGAACGACTTTGTACAGTCACCGGGTTTGAAAGAACTATTTATGTCACAAAGTACTTATAAGTTGTTTATTGTTTAAAACAAGTATTATTAAGTATGTACATAATATACTCATTTGAATTAAATTATGTTTAATAATTACATCTTTATTTCATTGCCCTTTGGATAAATATGGTCTACGGGATTTTAAAACATGTTGGCCACGTCTTCTTTTTCATTATATGACAAAGATAATTTTAAAACTGGATCGAAAAATAATACTTCCACTGTTTTGAGTCTACAATAAGTCGACCAGTAAAACGTTTCCAAAATATAGTTCATCATCAACCGTTTATTGTCCCACTGCTGGGCACTAATATAAGAAGTACTTGAGTTAGAATTAGTGTGTACCAATCCCAGCCCAAATACACTCATATTCAAATTCACATACTTTTAATACTTTTCTATTTTTTTTTTTATAAAACTCAGATATTTATGTTTCTTCACGATGATTTTAAAACCCTTTTTTATATAAGTATTACTCAATTTCTGTTTTCATATTTATGGAGTTATTCTTATTCGTTGTAGTGAAGCGAAGCTAAGCTCCTAAAGCGGACACCTACGTGGTGTTGTTGCAAATGTCCATAGGCGACGGTGACTACTTACCATCAGGTAGCCCGTCTGCCTTATCGTTAGGTTTAAATATAAAAAAGTAACGAACGAACTAAAATTAAAATGCATATTCAAAACAAGCTATGCTTTGTACACAAAGTGATAAATGAAGTTTGATTACGTTTACCTTATGTTACACTAAGTTAATGATACGATGACAGCTCAATAAACCCTAAAAACTGAGTCTTTTGATGAAAAAAATGTGCTGGAAAAACTCTCCAATAGTTTTATCTCGGTGTGCCTTTAAATAATTCGGCATTGGACTAGTGAGTACAATTCCCATAAAATGTTAAATCACACGTTTTGTTAACAACGCCATCTGATGGCAAGTAGGACAATTATAATTTCCTTCCTAACATAACGCCCTCTGTTGTCCAGTAGCTCACATATTATTTGATGTAGGCCTTACAGTCAGTTTGTATTCGTTCGCGGAATATTTAATAATACCAAATCAGTCACGATTGTATAGATTAAGATGATTAAACGGTTAGTAACATATTACAATATTATTACTGCTGTTTATGTCATTTTCGTTTTCTTAAAGGTTAATTGATTGAGACTCCTGTAACAGAATTATGAGTTTCGATAAACCGACATAATATTTTGCTATGATTAGATTGAAAGGCTCTTAAATTTTGACGGAAAGAATACGAACGTGCTTTAAAAATGTAGAAATCCAATAATTATTATTTTATTCGCTATTTAATACTAAAATTTGACGACCCGCGTGGCCGAGTAGTCATCATACCGGTCTGACGCGCAGTGGGTCCCAGGTTCGATTCCCGGCCAGACAGAAATATGCACGATGAGTTTAGATATCTGTTCTAGGTCTTGGTGTTTGTGTATCCGTCTCTGTGTCTCCATGGCACCCACGACATAGGAGAAAGTTCTAGTGTGGGGCTATGAGTGTAGAAAGCGTGTGTGTATGTTATTATAATAGTGCCGTGTGGTGTCTGGCTTAAATAGCCCAACTCCCTTTCCTGTCGATGACGAAAGGCAATAATGAAGTAAAATATAGGAGATCCAGTCTTCCGGTAACATACGTGTTGACTCTATTGGCAAAAGCACGCCAGTGGAGGGAGGCCTACGTTCAGTCGTGGACTTCAAAATGCAGATGAATATTCTATTTTTTTACCACCTGGTGGTAAATGGTTACTGCCGCTCATGGACATCTATAAGCAACTTCATATAGTACAAGGGTTCTGTCTGAATTCGATTACAGATGCGTTGCTACTCCCGAGGGCTAAGTAGGTCGCCCCATATATAAGTGAGCTGGCAACCACACCCTTCCAACGAAACACAAAAACTGCTTCACGCCAGAAATAAGTATGGCAGTGTTACCTTCCAGGTCGAACTACGCTGGTTCTAACACTTGGAATAGATTAGTACATATAAACGAATAATGACAACAATTTTACAGACATGATATAATTTATACACCCACGTAATACATTTAACTAAAAGATTAACTAATGAAAACCTGAATTTTACAAGTCATACTGTCTGTAAAAACTAGATTCATTACATTCATCGTTGTAAGAATAGTATTTATCGATTACTCGCGCATTATGCACGCAGATAGATCGTAATAGACCACATTGCACGAAGTGGATGCTTTACTCCACCGGGCTTAACCGGTTCGATACCCTGTTTGCTTCAAGTGATATAATGTTACGAGGAATTCACGAGTTAGCGAATCTGTGACCGACCTCATATTGTACGACTTCGTATTGTACTTCAATCTAGTATGAGGTCGATTACAGATATCTATAGATAATAGGCAGTGGATGCTTACTGTCACATTCTTTATAACTGCCTTAGAAAGGGTTTATTTTTTATGTTACAAAAACACGCTTTCTACACTCATAGCCCCACACTAGGATTTTCTCCTGTGTCGTGGGTGGCATGGACACACAAAGACGAATACATAAACACCCAGACCCAGAGCAGAAATCTAAACTCATCATTCATATTTCCGTATGGCCGGGGCTCGAACCCGGGACCCACTGCGCGTCCGGTATGGTGACCGCTCCGTCACGCGGGTCGTCGAAACAGGTTAAACAATATCAAACACATGCATCCTCATAAATATTATTAAATTAGTAATTATAGTAAAATATTGATGACTTGGCAATTCCCTTCAAGCATCGATTGACGAAGCAACGAAATAGACGAAATGTCGTCATTCGGTATTACATAAGTCAATTGACTTAACCCGCGTTTATATCTACAGACATTTGACGAGGAAGACGCGCGCTGCAGCCGATAAAATAATAATCTTTTATACCTGCTTTTATACTATCTATATATCTATGAGCCTTTGAGAGTCCACTGCTGGACATAGGCCTCCCCTAATCGGCACCAATCCTACCGGTCCTGAGCTATCTGAATCCAGCGGATACCCGCCGTCTTCTTCAAGTCATCAGTCCACCTGGTCGGAGCCTACACTCCAAACGTGGTCTTCATTCGAGGACTCATTCAAACATTCATTTCAGGACTCATTCGCTTTTATACTACGAACCCATATTCCTAGCGTAAATC
This sequence comes from Cecropterus toxeus, assembly GCA_018249875.1. Lineage (NCBI taxonomy): Eukaryota > Metazoa > Arthropoda > Insecta > Lepidoptera > Hesperiidae > Cecropterus > Cecropterus toxeus. The sequence continues at coordinate 1,158 of DWNE01002463.1, read as the reverse complement.
AGGTCTTGCGTTTCGGTGGGTGCGGTTGCCCACTGCCAGATTAGGCGATCATTAAACCTCGGGAGTAGGAAAGTTCGAATAAAGGATTTCAAATAGAATTGATATTCTAGAAGTAGTAGTAAATAGCTTGCAGGTGTAAATGGGCGGCAGATTTTTTTGGCAAATGTGTAGTTTCTGTTGGCCCTACTGGCCTTTACAGCTTTACCGGTTTTAATGGCGAGCCTAAAGCTCAAGCCGGGTCAGAAGACTGGGCTGGAAGGGAGGGATGGCTTTGGCCCCCATCGCCGGGTTCCTTGGCCTTTCTCCTTCGCTAGGGCGGCAGTGACAGCTTATGTCTTTATCAGAAAGACTGCCAGCTTGCCTGCTATTTAAATCTTGTAAACTCAACGTGTAGGTACCTACTTATCCACAAATTTTATCTATTTACCGTAACACTACAATCACTTTAATAATTGTATACAAAAACATAATTTTGTCTGACATACCAAGTTTTTAAACGTAAATATAACTTTAAGTGAAGCTCAAATAAAGATTAAACCGACGATTGTATATATTTATAGCCTCACACCAAGTTTCTCTGCTGTGTCTTAGATGCACAAGACACACACGAAGACAATATACACATACACTCAAACTCGGGATATAAATCTAAGTTCATCTTTCAGACTTTTTTTTTACTTTGATAGTCGTCCTTTGCCGCGGCGTGGCGTCGCCGCATGGCGTAAGGTCTGCGGGCGTCGAGGAACCCTTCTTCTTTCAGACATCTAGCCAGGGAACCCGGAATCATTACGTGTCAGACCGGTATGATGACCTCTCAGTCACGCGGCATGTCAAAATCGCAGCCGATCAAATTGAATCAGCTATGGGCGGGCCCTCGAACAATTGTTCAGACTATCTACCGAAACAATTGAATAGCCTGATAAATGATGAATAAGAATAGATGAGTTTTTAGGGTTGGGTTAGGTTGCCGAATGGCAAAAATCGGAACCCTTGTAGATTCGTTATGTCTGTCTGTCCCTCCGTCTGTCCGTATGTCACAGCCATTTTATTCGGAAACTATGAAGACTATAGAGTTGAAACTTGGTAGGTAAGTGTATTTTGTAAACCGCTTTCCGAATTTAGTATAAAAATAAAAAAAAATAATATTACATTACAATT
>DWNE01002462.1:0-18799 GCA_018249875.1 Cecropterus toxeus | reverse complement strand
CTCAGTTTCTTCGGTTCTATTAACGATGTAAGGAAACGAACCGCTAGATTCAGAAGGCACAGGACCGCACCGGCAGGATTAGCGCAAGTGAGTCAAAAGACAATAAACAGCATATGCATAACTGACTGCCAGACAGAAATGTAAACGATGAATTCACATTTCTGTTCTGGATCTTTTTGTATTCGACTTTGTGTGTCTATGACACCCACGACATAGGAGAAAATCCTACTGTGGGGCTATGAGTGTATAAAGCGTTTAAGTTTTAATAAAAAAAAACAGTTCAACACTCATTTACAAGGCTGCCCCAAAAATGATGCCCTAGAGTCGAAACGCGGAACTTTAGTTTTTACAAAATTAACGTTTGAGTTTGAGTTTGACCACACTAGTAAATTGGAATACAAATGAATTGCTCAGTTACAAAATCATTTGTATTAATCAGCTGACAAAAAGATCGCCTTACCGGTTTGTTCACTGATTTCTATGATTTATACGCATTCATAACGAGACTAATCAAGCGGATTGACTGCTTGTGCCGGAAACAACAGTTTAGACACAGAGAGCCGCTATAACACATAGAACACAACTAGGCGGAGATTCATTATGAATGTATTATTATCCCACAGCTGAGCATAGGTCTTCTCTTGGACTAAGGCGGGTTAGGTCGTAATCTCTGTCCCTGTAGTATCAGGACCAGAATAGAGCTACGATATCCCCAGGTTGTCCTAAATGGAGACTAAAAAGGGGCATCCGATACTGCGGGTGGCAATAATTGGACCTCGAGCCGCTCAGCCAGTAACCTAGAAAAGGACATCAGTATACGTGCTCATATATCGTCGTAAGCACCCGAAGATGTGATATAATTGATATCGTTTTGGGCAATGCCCAACAGGGACACCACGCTCAGAGGACTCCGGTTCCGTGGACTCTATTCCCAATGGAGACTCCGGAGTTACAGAAGCCTTTTATGTTTATTAACGCAATCATTTTTTCTCATAAACTATCATTAATTGAAAATATTTAAGACTTCTACAAGTTCATTTATTTACCCTTACTTCCTTCCTTATAGTTTAAGGCATTAGTACTACAAGCGCAACGAAACTATTTATGATTATGTATAATTCTGATTTACGTTGTAGAACCGTTGGTTCTTACGAAAGCTGGTAATTATTTATTCAAATTGCAAGTTGAAATGATTATTAAGTAAAGCAGTACTAAAATATATTACGCGTTCAGCATCTAAGCTGCGCGTGCGCCGCCCGCGGGCGGGGATTAAGACAGCGCAGACGCATTCCGGCCCAAGTATTCTAACACTGACTCACAGACTCCATTTCAGGACTTGAATTTGTACATCGTTTATTTTTCGTTTGAACCATTCAGTTTCGTTTGGGATATGAGGATTTGAAGGTTATTTTAAGAGATTAACTGAATAAGCTCAGTATTATATAGCTTCATAAGTTACATACTTTAGTACTGAAGATTGGGTTTAAAATATATACTGATGTTTGCTTCCTTTATGTTCGTTTTCGGCTCTTCCTTGCTACTTTATTACATGTATTATACTATTAACAAATTGTTTTGTCTTCATCAATAATAAAACTGATTGACTGGGGTTGGGTTAATTCTACAATCAAACATGAAAACAAATATCTAACATTGCATTAAATACGTATTTTTAAACAAATCTTTCGTAACATTGACATTTACATAGCCATGGTAGAGTCCTTGTCATCTCGTCATGTCACTTAACCGTTTCGATGTAGAGGTGTTATTCAGGTTTATTTTGTTAGCTAGCTTGTGGCATGCGCTGGCATCTCTGAATGCCTCGCGTGCGGGTCCCATTGAAGCCTTAACATATCAGCGATCCGAATTACGTATTGTATAAACACTGTAAAGCATTATTATTTTCACCGTTCGTTCAACTTTCAACTTTACCCTTAAGTTATTTTCATTAATGTATACATAAGTATACTCATATTTTAGATTATACTACAAATTACACTTCTGTATAAATTATTTTAATAAATTTAGGAGTAAACATATATACCTACTGTGGTGCGTAGAAGACTTAGTCGTAAAATATTTTTATTAGAAATGGGTTATATCTCACTCTTCTCTATTTATAGTATTTCTTGCAGTAATACACGCAATTTTTAACGCCACAGCTATATGTTAAATTGTTCTTATTCGCATATATTTTTGCAAAATCCAGCCATTTAATAAATTCCGGCGTGAACGCAACGTCACGAGCGGCAACGCACGGCGCGCGACCCCGGCGTTAACTAGAAATCTTTGACCCCGGCGCGACGCACAATCAAACCCGTTGACAATGCTCTAATAAGCAACGAAAACCGCCAAACTGATCACGGATCAAGATAAGAAATAACGATTGTCATTTATTTATGAACAATCTAATCTACTAGGAAACAATCTAATCTAATAGGAAAACGTTATCTAATACTTTGCAAAAAATTAACACAATATAACTAAAAGTAATTCAGTAAGCCCGCGTATTCTTGGTATAGCAAAACATTATTCAAATTACCATAGAATAAAGATAGAACATTTAAAATAATATATTGACATTTGAATAGTTGTGATTAAAACTATATACCTATTAATTTTTTTTAATTAAAACTTACTTATTTAATATTTTCTATTAATAACACGCTAAAATAACATACCCGTAAATCGGAACTCCCAGAAGACGTAGAGTTGCTACTGGTGCTTCCGAGTCGGCCGTTGTGATGCATTTCCGTACAGTATTTCCCAATAAAACTATGAACTCGATCAACGTTTTGTTATATTCATTCACTTCACTGTCCTGCACTGCAGCATTACGTACACACACAAAATATCTTTCGTTACAATTGCTAGCGCGACTTAGTCGTTAGAGCGGCCCATTACACACAGCGATTTAAACTAACTACCTAAAACCGAACATAGAGGGGCCTTGTTCTTATTACTAACACTCCACTATTCGAGCGCTGAATGGATTGCCTCACGCGGAAATGAAAACAACAATTTCTTGTGTAGTATTATTTACTAATACAATAACCAAAATAGTGGTTCTCGACACAAATTCGAAATGGCATACGTGACTCGAAACGAACGCTGAGCGATAATACTGAGCAGTAGACGGTTATCGTCGGTAATCGGCATTAGCAGTTGTATATCGTGATACTATTTTTATCAGATTATAACATATCGTAATCTCCTTGAACGTTCACTTTTAATTTTTTGCATATTTTATCGTACGGTCCAAGAGACTGTAATTTATCCTCTAATTTATAATAAGGAATAAACATAACAAGAACAAGATCCTTGATAAGTTATAAAATAAATCTATACCTGTCTGAAAGCATATATTATGTTGAGTTGTAATGTAGTCCGAGTTATTAATGTTCTAGCTTAAGTGAATATTTATTTTAATTCAGAGATTCGTCCTGAAAAAAATCAATCAGGGCGTGCTTCATGGACTGGTAGAACGCCTACGCATAGTCTATATTTAGGATTCTTCTGCCTATCTTGTACGATAATGACTGATGTAACACAGATAAACTTCATCCTTTACTGTTTTGAACACAGATAACATGCTCTACAAAAATCGTGACATGGTAAAAGTTCTTCCTAATTACAGAATAATTAACTGCAAATTTGTTAAGTATTTACTGATGAAATACGTATATCATTACTATGTAAATAATAAAGAACCATCTTTAAAATAATGTAAAATTGTTATCGAAGTAAAATTTATGTTTAATTATTAGAAGTAACGTAACAGAGCTTTAGTTTCATAATTTTACGAGTATTATAAATATATTAGTTTTATTAATTAAATGCAAAGTTTATTATTTACGTATGAAGTAACACTGTCGAATGAATGTAAACATAGTAAAATAGTCACCAGATCGTCGCGTGAGCAAATGGTTATACGAGTTCAAAGTTCCTAATAAGACTTTAAGTAAAGTACAACAGGAATAATTGCACAGACAGCGCGCCGCTGGATTTTACAGAGCGCGCCGGTATAAGTGTATTTGTTTAAAAATGTATTTTGCGAAAGCCCCGAAAGCTGTGAAATTCGCACGCGTGGGCAAGACGGCGCGCGCGGCGGCACTGGCGTCGCGGGAGCCGCGGGCTGCGGCCACTCCGCCGACCGTTGCACCTGACTCGGCCCGCGCCCGCGGTCCGCCCGTACTTTCCAGGTATCGCCAGATGCAATCCTGTCCGAAGTCGCATGCCCTCACGCTTCGCTATTTCACACTATCAATGATATTATCATATTCGTGATTTTGCATTGCTGAAATGAAATTCTCATCCTGATTGCAAATTTTCAAAATGACATCAAATCAAACTATCGTCATAGCATTTGAACTATTATTATCCTTCCAAATGTCATTTTAGACATCATGTTAATTTGCAAAGCCTTGATAATTTTTGTTTCGAGTCAAAACCCAGTACTTAATTTGGCAATATAATAATAACTTTTATAGGTATGTCAAAGCTTTAAACTTTGGTAGACATAAATATCTGGTCCGGTTTTCCGGGAACACGCAACCAGTGAAGCCTTCGCATTTGCATTCTTCTCGCGCGCCAAACATGCCTGTCCCTAGATATCCTACACGTGAGCACCTAACTACCCTAACTCTACATTAGGATGTGCGCCTAGTCACAACGTATTATTTTTATTTTCTAAAGTTTGACATACAAGAATAATTTATTATATTCTTACTCTATATTCTCAACTTAACACTTGATATCCCGGTATTGTTTCCTGCTATAAAATTTAAAATAAAAATTAAAAAATATTTAAATCATACTTTATTGAATGATCACGACTAAGTCCACAGTCACTGTGGCATCTTATAAGTCCAAATAAAACGTAAATCCTAGTTAAAACTGAATCTAAATTAGAACAACCAATGTAATTATCATTGGTAAACAAAGATGTTGCAAAGTATTATAAGATAAAAGCTGTTTGTGGCGTATACCTATATAAAAATAAATAAGTATTCGTGATAAATTTTAGTATCTAACCCTTATGAGATATAATCAATCAAAAATAAAAGGTATAGCCCTTTTATCAGAGATAATTTTACCGATTGGAGTAGGCAGGTACTTCCTTTACTTACTTTATAAGAATTACTTTTATGGATTAAGAGCAAAAAAATATAGTATAATAAAAAACCCGCAAAAAAAAATGCCTAATAGTAGGTTTTTTTTTTTTTAAAAAGTCTGAAGTGGTCTGAAGTGCATTGTTGTCCGAGGTAATCCAATTTAGTCCTTAGGGGTAGCAACACAACTATGGCGTACCTCAGGTAAGATTCTGATGTTATTTGGGCTTGGTTGTAGATGTCCATGGGCAGCAGTTGCCAATTGCCATCAGGAGGACTGCATGCTCGTTGTCTCTTCCATACAATAAAAAATATCTTATAAACCGTCACGTAAAAAAATGTAATAGTATTTTATACACATTTCAAATATTGTATTGCCCATACGTTAGAATATAAAAACGAGACTACGTCCATTATGAACCAACATCCATGCGTCCACATGTTTGTCTGGACACCTACACTACGATAAATATTACGAGCATTTTACGATACGATTTCACAACATAGAAGTATAAAGAATTGGTGGCGCCCCTATGTATTTTGTTTGGAGCATTGAACTGTGAAGTTATCTTTATTTTTCATAACATTATTAAAATATTTTTGTATCTAATATTTATGTATCGTATGTACTGAGTCTAAAATTAAAATAATTGCAAAAAAATACAAATAGGTAATTTAAAATAATAATTCTTTGATTGTAAATATAGACGTGCACAAAGTATTAGACAAAAAACGCCTTTCATAGCCAATTCATAATATACATTACACATATTGTAGCATCACAAAAAAATCTACGTAAATGATAATTAGCATACTAGTCAATATACCTACCTAACCACGGGAATTATTCCCTAGGACGCGATATGACTGATAGCAATGTCAGCTCTACATGATAGGTTGTCTGTTAAAACAACGAGCCGAATGTATCATTAGTTTATTACCTTCCTGTGATTCGATTTCTTGCGTGACATGAGAAATAAAACGATTCGAGACGGTTTCCGATGTACTTTCCGTCACAATATTTTATTATAATAAACTCTTTAACGCAATATAAATATTCGTTTCAAACGATTGCCTCTGGACACTATTTATGCATATATTAAAATAAAGAGCATTAAAGCGTAATTCCCAACACCTCATAAAGTGTTATAAAGTAATTTAGGTCCTCAAATTCCGAACACCATTTAACTTGTTCCAATAATTTGCAATGCAGAGTCGAATTTGCGATACAAAGTTCAAACCGGACATTGATTAAAATTCTTTAGTAAATTTCAACCAAAGAATAAAGTAGATAATATTTCCACAAAAATGCTTTTGTACCAAATTTAGTTACCTATATTTTTACAAATACTATTTAAATGTATTATACTATTTATACATAACTATTTTACACATATTTCTTTTCATAAAATTCCTATACAAAAAGCAAAGTTAATACTAAAATGATAATGGGAGATACCATTAAAACAAAACAAATGTAGCTTGTCATCCTGCTGGTAACAAATGTTTAATGTCATTATATATGGCATTGTGTAGTTAAGTGTTCAATTTTAGTTAGTTACCAAACAATGGAAGCGTGACTGCAGCGGGTGGCTGCCTTTCATTAATGTTCTCCGTTAGCCAAACATGTACGGAAACGGGGCATTCGCCGTTTTAAGAACAATTTCGATTCATTTAGATTACGACCTTTTTACCATAACAACTTTATCATCATATCAACATTAATCTGCGCATTTAAATCAACCTTAAGCGTTTAAGCGTTACAAAATTACCATTTACGAAATAACAGACGCCATCTAGTGGATACTTCTAAACATACATGGAGCAACACACATGCGCACGCGATCCTCCAAGAATTTCAATTCTTTTAGACAAGACAAGACAGATGGCGCTAGAGCGCACGTAACACACTCGATAAACTAAAATTACCTATCAAAGTTAGTATTAATTTCAGTTTGTGTATTTTAATAGTAATTTTAACTCGCAGACAGTACTAAGTCATTTTAATTTTCATTATTACATTAAAACTTTTGTAAACTGAATCTAGATTTCAGCAGTCAGCAACTAAGGCAGTAAAGTAGTATCACTAGTATGAAAAATTGATAACTAAATCTTTGTTTTTGTACTAAACATAACATAATATATTTTACACGGCACCGTTAATATTTTTGTACATACATAGGCACTCAGAACAACGTTCCGCAAATACTTTTGTAAACGATTTGTAAGCAATTTACGCGGTAAGTACGACATTCAGGCATAATTACTATAAAATTACCCAGTTGCCTTAATTACGTGTGTTGTTCATCTCATACAAAGCATCGTTATGGGACCTAGTACTATAACCATTTGTTAGTCGTAAACAATTTAGTGTTGGAAATAGCTGTAAATGAAAATGCACGTACCTTGTTCTCGCAAGATGTATGGCAGACATATTTGCAAACTGAAACAAAATAAATTTCACCCATTATAAATATTCCCTTTCAGTAGGAGACACTAACAATGCAAATATGTACATACGTTAGGTATGTATGTAATTTTCAATGATTGTCTTTCGAAATAAGTGAATACCTACATAATAAGTATATGACGTTGTTGCTTACGTATATACCTACCTACGTACCGACAGCTGATGTAATTAAAATATACATAAACTAATGCATTTGGTTAGCGAAAAAGTATCTTAAAGAATACTAAAGTATGTTTCACAAAACAATTATGTACAAGTTGACATAAAATAAATGTTTTAGTATAAAATATTGCTACTTATATCTAACATATTTGCACAAAGACAGCGTTATCGCTAAATAACTATACCGCCTCTTACTTAGGTATACTTAATGCCATAACAAATACAAGAGCATGGATCGTGACATTCAAATTAAGCATTCTGGAGTTCTAGTAATGTCGTAGTCAACGACCTTTGAATGTCGAACCATTGGAATAACATGCATTGCAAGATTAAGAATTTTATGGAGCATTCGGACAAGTGTTCCGTGCCCACATCATGACCGTGTGTATATTGAGCGAATGTGATTCAATCTAATAAAATAGTACCAATAGATTGCATAAGAAAATTTATTTACTTAGAAATTCAGGTAAAAATGGTTTTCCCGAAGCTTCTTCTCTGTAAATCGTGTTAAGTATAAGAATAAAAGGAGTATAAAATCGGAATTAAAAGAAATTTCACTACAAAACGGTTGAACCGTTTTTACTTTTAATAAAAATATCTTATATTCATTAGGTAGGTACTTGTATTCAAATGAATCTTGAAAGGAAGAGTATTTCACGTAAGCTTTTAAATGTAAATTAATACTTTAAAATACATAATGATTATTAAACCAAAACACTTAAAAGTATTTTTTTTTTTAATTTATTACGTCTTATGTGCTTACGTCGTATATTATTACTAAGTGCTACACGCGATGACCTAGTCGGATAAAAGATACCTATATCATTACCTCATTACTATAAAACCTATAAGTCTAAGTAAAAATCATAAATAAAAAGTTTTCGTTTCGTAAAAAACATACCTAACATATTTTAAGCTATCTTTATATTTGATTTCTCTGTGTGTCCATAAATAAATAAAACATAATTACCTCTGCAGCAAGAACCCTGGTTGTGGACAGGCTGGTGGCACCAGTGGCAGGGCCGCGGCTTCTTGAAAATTTTACTCCGAAATGCATGCGCCTGCCCCACGCCCTCCTTCTGTAAAAACACATATCAAGTCGTTACTTTATTCATTTATTTATAACTTGTAGTGGCGGATTTACACATTTGCCGCTAGAAGGCTTAGCCAGATCTAAATGTTCTGCCGACTCCAAGACGTGCCACCTGAGGGTCATGGAGCTCTCTGAACCGCGCTCTCCATGCCTCTGAGCTTATTCTAAGAAAAATTAGCATTATATTTGCCGGAGATAAAATCTGGCGCCCTAGTCTCCAGCCTACTCAATCTTTAGGTAAATCCGCCACTGATTACTCGTTTTTGGAAAAAGGAGGAGGAGGGGATTCTCATTTATGACTAGTTTAACCTAACCTAACCGACCACTCACAATACATATAATATGTAAATACCCATATTGTTTGATTCCAGTAAAGTATAAATATTGCGTACTGTACGAGCTCTGCAAAAGACTTTTTCTGTTATGGTCAAATATGCTGAAATTTTAAAATGATGATCATCTAGCTAACATCTCGACACGTTAAAACTGATTTGGATCTGATTAACTTATGCATCTTAGTAGAGACAGGTGTTGAGAGGCAGATGCAGAGAGATACAAGACCTAAATATCTTTCATTTTATTGTGAGTATGGTGTGATAAATAATACTGTATCGTATCGTTACGTACCTATATCGCTCTTGTATCAATTTACATATATTATTTTTTATATAAAATGGTAATTGTAAGCTAACAAATATTTATGACGATCACGTGTCATTTTACGGAGATTTTGTTAAGGAAGTAAAAAAGAATGGAACGCGCAGTCAATAGATATTAGTACTGACGTTCGACCACCGGTCACCCAACCCTTACCTGCGCGTCCCTTCGCCACAATGGGCGAGCAGCGGGAGTACCGCCCCATTCATATTGAAGCACGCGCTTACGATTGTAATAACAAAGTTCCATAGAAATATTCTGCCATTACCTTTTATGTTAACACGATGCAATAACCTGAGTGACACTTTCTCGAAAGAATTTTAGTTGACTTTTTTTTGTTGGTAGGTGTTATAAGCATAAAGTCGAATACTATGGCAAGCTTGATTTACAAGGGACTTACAAGGAATTTTATTTACTTATTTTAAGCAGTGATTAAAATATAACATTTGGTTTACATTTCATTTTCATAACACCTTTGGTTTTTTAAGGAATTTTCATAACACACTGGTTTTTGATTAACATGACTATTGCCACTATCGTTATCTGGCAGACTAAAGATATTTTGATTGACTAAAAAACTTACTATTTTTGCGGGCACACAAAACATCTTCAAAACAATTACTCTGCTAAACAACGCATCAAAATTATTCCATAGTCCATTCGAAACATACTTATTGAATTTTAATTGTAATAATTTCTCTTCATAGTGGAAATATACTTCAAATGCACAAAGATTAGCTGCATTCAAATAACTATGACGCCAGACACTTTCAACTCCTTAAATGTAGAAACCGGTAACGTCCTAATAACAAATGTATGCGCCATCAGTAACCTTTTACAAATAAAAAGTGTTTACCTAGTTAGAGACTGGCAGCTGACAGAACAATGCCTGCGTAGGTAAATAATTATTTTCCATTCAGTTAAGCACTACGATGTAATAATATATTGTCCGTAGACGCAATTTGCATTCAATAAAACTCCCAAGCCGCGATCTTTATCTCTTTGGACCATGACAAGTTTAACACTCGTTAGCAAATTGTGACTGACAGCTATGACTCAGTGGTCGTTATGTTATGCTGGTTGCGAGGGAAGGAAATGGATCATTTATTTGAGTAGCAATCTCGTATCTCCCGATGTTAAGTACATTAAAGAAGCTCTGCAGATTAGTTTCTGCGCAGGCTCAGTCTCCCATGCTCCCAATTATAGAACGCTCACGTCATTGTTCCGCGCAGGCGCCGGCGCCGCCTGTAATGGCGCCACATTTGCAGCGCACATGATATTAACGCTCTGCTTCAAAATCACTGTTTAAAATATCACGCTTATCTACCACTATTGAACCTTGGGTCGCTCGAGTGCTTTTAACGCAGCTTGCCATGTAACAATAACAGCTTTAAGCCGTTGAACTTTAAAATGTTAATAGATCTATTAGTATCCTCCTACGCGAGCTCCGACAAAAGATCTTACAAAAACGGTAGATACATATCCGTTATTCTATTAGCTTTTGTTACAATTTTGTTTGTATAGTCGGAAATATGCGATGTTATTTGGTAAAAATGTTACGAAATCAGTCTGCCATATGCACGTGCCCATGCATATTGTACGCACCTGCCCCGCGCCCTCTGGGGCCCGTACACCCGCGCCTTTCCGTGCCCAAAACTAATTTTAACATAAAAACTTGAAACTCAACAGAAGCTCAAAAGGGACAGTGACATAAAATCTACTCGCTCCATTAACTAACTGAATTAAATAAATCGAACATCTGGTTGCGTGAACTACTTAAATTCAACAATGAAGCAGCCGTTCTGGGGAATAGGAATAAAGGTATCAATTCCAAAGTATACAGATTTGTATTCAGACAGAGGGTTGTGGTCCCGCGGCTTCTATCTTATAAATAACATTTGTAAAATGAGATTCCAGAAAGATTCGTGTATGAACTACCAAAAGAGGAACTCAATGAAGTACCTTTTTACTGGAGTGATTGCATAGTACGAGTATAAATGGCGAAGTTGTTTACTGCACGTGAATCCTAACAACAAATCTAAATTCCAGACCACAGACCGTGCACGACGCATGACCCTTCGCATGCACACACCGTGCACTAGTTGTGTGCATCAAGCTTTTGTTCGGGATACTATGGAATTGGTGGTTAACCAAATATTTAGATACTTGGCAAAAACTGTTAATCTTTGCTAAGTAAATTACAGTAACATTCCTATATGACTTTCTAATGTTACCATGTGAAAGAAATAGCAATGATGGAATAGCTTTATTCCTTCAATACCCTTTACTGATTTTATTTTTATGAACAAGAAAGTCTACTAACCGAAAGAGATACAAAATTTTATGTAAGTGAATATCGCGTCGGCCAAGGAACTTTTGATCAAGAAACAAACGATGGAGTTGCTGGGGACGAAGACAAAGGGTCCAAAGTCGGAAAGACGATAAATCAACGGAAGCGGCACTCTTTTGATATTGGCCAACATCCATTGTTCCGTAATCATGAACTTAACGAACGATTTTGTACTACAATTTAGTGTTATCAACCAAATTATAAGTTCTAAACTACCTACTAGTCTTTTTAAGTAAAAGCGATTGTAAAACTAACACACGGGAAATAAATAAATTTTACGTATTTTATATTTTATAATGCCATATAAAAGAACATAATTACTAAATATTATTTTTGTAGGGTAAGGCACCTGTTTTATTGTTTTTGTTTTAAAATATGAGACACGTGTCACTTTGTCTTCGAAACAGCGTTCTAATCCGGTAAGTAGAGGCACCATTACACTGTAACCTTGTTTTGAACGACCCATTTACGGTTATCGTCTTAATACTAGGCTTTAGGTGTCTGTTTTAAGTATGTTGTAATTCTCCGAGCATTTTTAGCTTAAATTTACACAATAGATGAACTTCCTTTTCTAAAACAATTTCGGGAATAAACGATTATTTAACCTCAACGGGCGGTGCTTTCTAAAGGAATGGACGTGACCGACGGAGCCGTGAAGGAATCATGGTAGCTCAATAAAAATTGTCTCACGCATCAAACAACGTGCGAACATTGCAACCACAATAACATAACTTACATTATAATCATGCAGTTACGATTCTAAGTATTCTAACACGTATTAATCCATCAGGATACGTGCACAACATATCGTATTTTTCAACGCAACTTTGTACATACTCAATAACTTAAAAGGCAACCTATCTCTGCCGGACAACTACTAATTATTATGAAATATCGTTCATAATTTACTGTTATCTTTATTCGTGCGCGTGTTCTGCTATTCTTAGATAAAGATATCGAAGCAATAAATTACATTCAGTTTTCATTTCACTTCGTATAACATTATAAATAAACATTTTACATTAACTGTGTACATGTTGTTAGGTACAAATTCTTCCGTTCTTACCAAACGCGTCATTCGATACTGAATGAGTAGATAATTGTAAGTACCGCGTTATGCTATGAAACAAACGTTCCGCATGACTTGTCATTTAAATAAATTCTAGTTAACTAGACAAAAAATTGTTCCGACATCAAAATGCTATTTAACTATGTTGTACAAAAAATAAAAGTAGGAAAAGGTGCTTGAAAAATATAAGGTAGGTACCAAATTTTTTTCAATTGTTCTTTTTTTCTAGGTACTTTTAAATTTACATTAAATATCAAAAAATCTATTGTATTATATAATCATGAATCCATATCTAACAGTCCCCTTTAATAAGATTTTATCACGTTTCGTCAAAACGATACATACGTACAATTTAACTAAACATTGAAAAAATACATCGTATAGGTGAAACGTAAACTTAACAAACTAATACTGACGGCAGGACAATTATTTATACTTGTACGGTGTTCCTACCGAGATTGTCCAATACCTCTTGGTCGAGTGCGCGACGCGACCATGTTATGCTATGTTTTATTTATTACAAATTCGCTGTAATGTTTTATTAAATAGTTTACTTGGCAAAGTTATGTAACCACTTAGCAAACGAAAAGCACTGCCGAGTGTCGACATATTTTCTAACTTCAACTTTCTAATACGTTTTAAATTCTAACTTTTCATTATTCAGAGGTAAAAACGCGTAAAAACGTAAAATAGAGTTCGTGTAGAGGTGTAGACATTAAGATACTTACGTTCATTTACTCTCGTGGTTAATAAGAAAAAGAAAATACAGACAGCGAAAAAAGAACTTCGTCCTTATTCGAAGTCGGTGTAAAATTGATCAATTATCATACCTCTTTAATTTTTGAAACCTATTCAAAGATACCCTTATGTGCTTACGTGCACCTTTTCCACCCCTCAAATAGATAAGTACGGAATGCCTCCCTCATGTTATTTCGTTATTTTAATGCACATCAATTTTAATAGTAATAATTTGTAAGCTCTGAGTTAATAGCTGTTATTCAAATCAAAATTTACGAAAGTATAAAATCACTATGAATATTTATTATATTATAATGAATTACATGACAAGGTGTAGTTGTATCCTTCCATTAATAATTATTTATGTAGGTATCTGTTGCATTTATAAATGACCTGCCCGTGCCCTCCGTAATGGGTGCAATTTAAAGCCGTTGGGTGGAATAAGAAAAAAAAAAAAACAAAATATATAAACTGACTTCTATGCTTCGATCACTTTTTAAGTGATCGAAGCTTCTATGCCATAAAAAAAAAAAAATAATAATTTTTAATACATGTTGGTATGGTACATACACAATACATAGTTCTGAAGTCGGCGTTCAATATATTTTGCTAGATCACGACGACTAATCTATATATGTTACACGTGTATATGAGCGTTAACTTCAGAACGATGTGCTATGTACTGTGTAGGTATGTATGTAGGCAGTCTTTACTTTTGAGGATAGACATGTGTATGTATGAATGTATTCTACAAATAATGCTCAGGACTACAGCAACTTCCCAGATCAAACAGTACGTATGCAGATATGTCAATGTCGGTGTATTCGTCTTCATGATAATTAAGTCGTTTTCGTTGCCTACTTGACGGCTAGGTAATGCGGATACTGCGAGCTGGCCTACCGCCCACTTCGTTACGAGCGATTTTTTAGAGCATTCATTTGAATGATAGGTATAGTGTAAAAGGCATGCTTGATGTACCTATCTTTGAAAGTTAGCAAAACAGTTCTTTGGAAAAAGAACCTTTACCATTCCACCATTATCAATATATGTATATAAATATACTTATGTATATATATTGGTTTTTCAATTAGTGAAAATCGTATAAATATTCTAAAGTACTCAACTTTACAAGAAGAAGGCGGCCAAATAGAAAAATCAATCAACTTGCTATACATATTACATTAGAATAGGTGTAATACGAAGCGTAGTAATTTATAATACTTAATTTCGCGCAATGCTATCGTAGCAGAGTGGCGCAGTGGAAGCGTGCTGGGCCCATAACCCAGAGGTCCGTGGATCGAAACCACGCTCTGCTAAGGTCTTTTTTTTTTCAAAAATATTATTTATTATTTTTTATATTACTTGTTTTTAATAACATAGGTATTTTTATAATAGAAATATGCTGTTATTTTTTTTAACCGACCCTCCAAAATATGAGGTTATCTATTCGTTACGTTACGTATTTCTCTTTATGATTTTAATTATAACTTATTCATAAATTTTCTTTAGACTTAGGTACATTGATAATTCTATAATAATAAAAATAAATTCTATACCTGACTTACTACAATATTTTAACTAAGATTACCGATATTATTGTGTTTTTTTTGTAATTATAGTGATAAAAAAACAATAATAAATACTAATGTACTTTTGTTAAATTAATGTTACTAATGTAATTAATAAATACAAGTTTAAAGTTAAAGTATGTAATGTTAAAAAAAATACGCCAATACGACTAAATAAATTCATTACTTAGAAAAAATCGTAAGAATATCATATAATGCAAGTATATATTTCTAAATATTCAATTAGAAACCGCTTCAGGGATTACTCCCTTGGCTTATGTCTGACATGGCAACATGGGGTTGATTCCCTAAACGCATACTTACTAAATTAATTGATGGCCACATGGCCGACCAGAAACATTGCGTGCAGTAAGAATCACTGTATTATGAATTGGAAAAATGTATGATACAAGTCACATACATAATTAACTATTTAATGACAGGTTTTTTACTTGAATACTCAGTAGGTATTTTTATTATCTTTAAAACAAAATAAAGTACATACAGTGGTAATACTCTAGTAAAGACTAATAATTACAATATATTTTATTTTCAGATGTTTAATAAGAGTTAATGTTATTAAGCTCTCGAATTTGACAATATGAAGGTAAATTCACGATGACGTAGGTATACCTACGTATTTACTTGTAAATACGTAGGTATACCTACGTAAAAATTAGGTATGATGCAATGATAAATGATTGATTTTTTTCTATTAAATAAATCAAGTTATTAGACAACCATGTAGGTAGCACCTAATATACTACAAATTATAATAAACTTTGATCCAGTCTTGCCCCAGATCACATTAACTAACACAGTTAATTTTAGTCACTAGTGATCTCACTTAAATCTGGTACCAAAACTCATAAAAATATTTTTTGATAATTCATAAACATACTTTTTAATTTGTCCAATTAGGCACATGAATTGCATCACACATGGTTGTGCATAAAACACTAAAGGTGGCGCTTGTCATTCAGTAATGAAACTCTTAAAGCCTACACAGAAATACTAGAAAATTTACCCTAGTAGATACATTATGTTGTACCTAATAAAAACATTTTGGCAAATTCCTTCTTTATAATAAAATATTCTTAATCCTTATATATTTAAATTGAGCATTAAACATTGTAGAAATCTATATAAAAGTAAAAACAAATTACACTTTTTTAGAAGTTTACGTAATTTGCTTTCCTTTTATAGCCGTGTTTCAATTTGAAAAATTTAGCGTGGAATGGCACGCACCAGAAAGTAATAAAATGTTAAATTTCGGGTTCGTAGTCCCGGGGCGCGGTGCGTGGGCACGCTAGTGCTCCCCCAAGCAGCAAATACAGACAAAAATGTAATTACAAAACCTATTTCTTAATTAATCAAACTACGACGCTGTAGAAACAAAATACGTAAATTAAGTATACCTATACGTAATGAAAACGTAAAAAATAGAAAATAGATTTTATTTTACGCGTAAAACTATAGGATAAGTAACACTATTCAAAATATATGGATACAAATTCGCTTGAAAACGAATAGCAGAGGGACTGATGAAACATTAGTATCGTTTATTTCATTAATTTATGAGTGGCCAAAATACTGTATTGAATAAAATAGTCAAATTCAAAAATAGTCAAATTCACGAACGGTTTATAATAATTATTTATGTGGTGGTCACGGGACCTTGGAGTAGAAGTGCAATAGGCTGACCGGTCGCCAAACCTTGAGCACGGAAGAAGGAGGTATTTATATATATTTTACACCTGTTTCTATTACCACTAGGACACAAGAATGCAAATTGTTAATTTCGGACTACCAGCAACCTAAAATTCATACAAGTATATAGCAACAAATTGCAAGATACCTTTATAAAAACAATATTAGAAAGGAACCACAACCACTAAACACATGCTACATGCCATTAAAATTATATTCTCGTCCTCCATTGCCTCGAATAGTCCATTGACATGAGATAGCAAAACAGTACGTAATGACACATGAGAATATCGTACCCGTACCGTTATAATAGTTTTATAATAAACCTGAACATGAAACAAGGTGATCTTAGGAATGCGGGAAATAAAACTAAGAAAACAGTTGTGACAATAACAACAGAGTGAACAGGAGCAGTGATAGTCTAATGGTTGAAAGGTTTTGAGGTTCGAATCCCAGGCTATCAACTATTTTTTTTCTAAAATTGATGTGCGTATTAGAAATATTTTTTCACTGCTTTACGGTGAAGGAAATTATCTCGAGGAAACCTACACACCTAATAATATATTTAAAAAAATACTCAAAGTAGAGACCACTCTCAAGAGTGGTCTTTATCCTAAAACTCTCTCATTTCTGAACAATAATGAGTGGACAAGAGATGATAAGTACCTATTATTGAAAAATTGATATAATATCTAACTAAAACAATAAAAATATATTGTTTATGATTTCCACAGGAATACGTTAAATATGAAAAACAATAACGCAGAACGTATGAACCAAAGTATTTATCATTCTATTGACATACATACTTATATTTACTTGAATGATCAATAGTTTCAATGTATTAGACTGAATATGTTTATATTTTTATACTTGTCTAACCACTTAGGTATAATGCATCTCAGAGGATATATTCCTGAAGTCTGTCAGTACCTAATTATTAGGCATGACTAAAGTTGAGGATAATAATATATTCTTGTTATGCTTCGTTTCTAACTTCTGCATATAATTAACGAAAAAAAACATTATATGAAATGTAAAATATAATATGGGCAAAAGGAAAGAAATGGGCAGCAATCTTTCTGTTTAACACCTACAAGGGACACCAACAAGTATGCTAGGTTCGGTGACTATTGCCATAAACATGTCAGGAGTGCATTCTCTCCGAGGTTTTTAAGGTCACTATTCCAAATAGTGACAAAAAATAAGTATATGAATTTAGTTGAAGCATATAAAGTAATAACAATATTTTATGTACCTATTTGAGAAAGTTTGTGTGTTCTCATATTTAATTCCATCACAACCTTCTTAGTTCATATTACAATAATTTAATTCAACAAAGTTCTAAAACTTAATTATTCAAAGTTTTCATAATACGAAATTGCACAAAATGCGAAAGAATTAGAACGCATACAATAAACTGTGGTATGAAAAGCCGAGGGAACAAAGACGTTCTTATTTCATAGTCGTAGCTGGATGCCAAATAGTGAAAATGGGTTAAAGTTGAACACATTGAATTCTACACTTAACGTTTCCGCTGTAAGTCAACGGTAGGTGTAGGTAGAGTGTGCATATTATGCCGCGTGTTTAGAATTTATATTACAGCGAGACCACGATTATTCACGAATGACTGACGGTCCCCCATATACGGGGAGCAGAGTGAAAGCCAGAAATTCTGTGCCTAAAAACACCAGGCTCCAGTATATCCGCATCTGCTTCGAATGACTTCCACTACCTACAGCTAGTATGTAATCCCAAATTTATGACAACACGTGTTGCGGAGAGGTCACCATAACGGTCTGACACGCAGTGGGTCCCGGGTTCGATCCCCGGCCAGACAGAAATGTGAATGATGAGTTTAGATTTCTGTT
>DWNE01002461.1:0-18801 GCA_018249875.1 Cecropterus toxeus | reverse complement strand
AAAGAATTTTTCAAATCGGTCCAGTAGTTTCGGAGCCTATTCAATTCAAACAAACAAACAATCAAATCTTTCCTCTTTATGATATTAATGTAGATAATGTAACACAAGCACTTATAAATTACTTTCCAGTTCGTAACAGCGATGTTCTGGTGTGTCTACGCCATCGACCGAGAGCTGGTCTTCCCGAAGATCTACGACGAGGTGGTGCCCTGGTGGTTCAACCACTGTGTCCACACGAACATCACCATCATGATTGTGATCGAAACCCTGCTGCAGGCCAGGCGACGGTCCACTGATGTGAAGATGGAGAATTTCCTGTACTGGTTGATTGCCTTCTCATATGCTGTTGTGTGAGTATTGTATCTTTTGTTTTTCGAGCGTATGTATGTATGTATGTATGTTTGTTTGTTTGTTTGTTTGTGTGTATATCCAAAAAAATGGTGCCTGGAAATAGAAGAGAATGGGGAGGAAGGGATGATTTTTTTTATTATTCCGACAATATGGGCATTAAATGAACGGTAAATAAACCAATCTAAATATATATTGTAATACTTTTACTTAAATAATTTCATAAAAACTCATATAAGCCTTAAATTAAATTCACACTGCACCGAACAACTCTGCAACTGAGCCAATTCTAATGATATATCACACGTCAAAATCCGTCAAGCCGTTTGGGCTGTAGCGCGTGCCAAAGAAATTGACATACATACAAACAAACTAACATATTTTAATAATTTTAATTTAATCCTGAGATAATTAACGTATATTTATTGTTTAGAGTTATTTTATTTTCTTCATAATTTAAATTCCTTGCATATGTAGGTACAACACATCTTTATTTGTAAATGCTGCACATGCATATAATTGGCTTGCATACCAGTGTAAATTATTTTATTACATAACGGTATTTGTAAAATTACTGTACCTATGTTATGGCATGTTAAATAGATAAATAAAATAAAAATGCCTCTGTTAAGTACATTGTCCAGAACAAAGCTCTTAATACTGCTGTTTAATAAGGCAAAAAGTTGTGGTAATGCCTCCATCATTGACCATATACGATCCTTCACATTTCGAATTTTATTTTATTAATAACTTAATTACATTTTACGTCTTTGTTTCTTGTAACAATATAACGGATTATATCTTATACATATATATATATATATTAAGTAACATTTTAGTAGCACTCAAGTCTGGTTCATCTGATGGTAAGTGGTCACTACCACCCATAACATTCGAAACTCCATATAGAACGCTAGTAATACCTGAAGTTCATCACA
The DNA here is from genome assembly GCA_018249875.1 of Cecropterus toxeus. Taxonomy (NCBI): domain Eukaryota; kingdom Metazoa; phylum Arthropoda; class Insecta; order Lepidoptera; family Hesperiidae; genus Cecropterus; species Cecropterus toxeus. Next base: position 17,515 of record DWNE01002461.1, on the reverse strand, counting down.
GATGCGTTGCCACTCGCGAAGACGAAACTTATATATTTATATGTCGTTTCATGTGTCAATCGGCATTCACACACTTCCACCAAGAATACCACCCACTTCCACCACAATGGTTCTATCGTATATATAGGATATTCCATGATTTAATCGATTAATTTTGTCATTTCCAGATATTACTCAATCTACTACTTCACCAGGCGTTGGCTCTACCAAGTCTTCGGAGTGATGACCTGGTGGCAGGTCTGTCTCTACCAACTCCTCATATGGGGAGGTTCGTACGCTTTCTACATGCTCCATTTCCCTATAAACAGACTTGTCCATGGTTCAGAAGAAATTGAAAATGAAACACCAGGCGATAAGGAAATTGAAGAGGTTAAAGAAAATCAGAATGGTTTAAATGGTATAGACAAAGCTCAGAATGGTTTCAACGGTATAGATAAAGCAGATGGTCTTAATGGTACCAATGGTGTAGGGAATGGCGAATTTTGCAATGGGAATGGCCTAAAAGAAGAAGTACGGAATGGTACGGAGTATGGAAAAAATGGCGTAGATGAAAAAGTGATTACAGATCTGAAAGTTCCGCCATTTTCAACAAAATCATGGAGTTTGAAGTATAGAGCTACTAGGAATCAGTTTGAGAACTCGCATTTATGATTTTAGAACTTGAAGTGTATGCAAGTAATGCTGGAGATTAAGTAGGAGGGAACGACGTCTTGGATTGAAACATACTCGATATCCATTCAGCACTTTGGGTTGGTATGTCAGAAAATAGCGAGGTCATTAAAAGACTTACTCAAAAAGTTGTAAACGATGGTCAGACCACCCAAATTCGACCATATATCTTACTTCAACTAGCTAAAGGGTCTCTTAAAGGAATACATACATCATACTTCAACCAGTTAAAGGGTTTCTTAAAGAAATATCTGATAAAAAATGCGTATCTGATATATGAACAAAAATGCGTCATCATTCTGTTAAAGATAGAAGAAAATCAGCATCCAGAAGAATAAAAGTTAACAATTTTTTAAATAAAAATGTTACGATTATTATCTTAACCCGCCCATATTTTGCTGTATGTCTGATACTAATTATTACGAGTAAAAAAGTCAAACCATCCTAATCAAAGTACATAAAGACATTCTTATATTGTTATGCAACGTTGTGCAAAAACCTAAAGTGAATCCATTACCTGCTTTACGAGTTTGGTGGATACAAACAAACAAGATGATTTTTATATAGATGCAGTAACATTAAAAAAGGTTTATGTACTTACTAGCTATGCTCCGCGGTTTTGTTTGCTTTAAATTGTTAGAACTTTTAAGAAAGAAAATGAATTTTATTTAAAAAATGGCAAAATTTTGCCTCATGTTACGGACTATACATTTATTTCTAATCTATTCTTTATCTATTTATAATCGTTTAAATACATACAAACAAGCAGACAGACAAAAAATGATAAAAAATATACAAATGTCTATTATAACTTATTCTCAGTCCTGCAAACTACCTTTTTGCGAATATGTAGACACACGGAATTTTTGTTTTTAATATGCTGATGTAATTACCGACCATGACGGTCAAAGGAATTATACCAATGTAATTATTAATTAAGACCATGCAAAACATAATTATAAGATTTAAGATTAATTAGGGATGTGAAAAATAAACAATTATTTTTTCTACAATAATCGAATTTTATCAATTGATTTGTTGACCATAAATAATCGATTTTAAATTAATGGATTTTAAATTAATTTATTTTTTATTTATACTTTCGATTTTTGTCGTAGCTTTGAATTACTAAAAGGATTATTTATTTCGTAGTTTCACATTCGATATTTTAACAACAGCTCTATAATAGAATTGCTGGCTACGCCATTTAGTGCCTGTTATTTTTGGTGTTTTGCAGAAAAATGACAACTTAATGAACAAAAAGTATTTGGGGGGCTAACTTTATAATAAAAAACAATAAAAAATCGATTCAACAAAATCGATTATTTTTTTGTAAAAATAACGACTTTAGGAAAATCGATTAATATAAAAATCGATTATTGCTCAGCCAAGTCACATCCCTAAGATTAACGCAATAAAAGAAACATAAATGTGTGTGAGGTTCACATAGCAGGAGTGAAACTTAATAATTATTTCGCATATACCAAACTTAAGCTCTTATACAAACTACGAAGTAAAATGGTTAGTGTGATTCAGAAAGGGTTACAGCGCCATCTAGTTGTCGCACTGACAACTGCTTTCGTAATGCATTTTGGTTCATCGAGTTTCAAACCACGATTCAAGATACACTTCAAAATTTCTAAATTATTTTTAATTAATTAAGTTTAAGTATATTAAATTGGTATGATACTTTAATTACGCAATAATTATTTTAAGTATGGAATTATGTTACATTGTTATTATTATTTACAGGATGTTCAAAAACTGTTTTATATGGAATTATAATTAATATGTGATATTTGTTAACCGTAACTAATTAGAAATTGAAATGTAATGATTTAAAAATAAAATACAGGATGTTCCAACGCTTGAACATTTTGTTGAAAATCTTGAAAAATGTTTAAATTTTAGCAATATGTGAAGCAAAATACTTAAAATATTTGTTTTAGAATATTCAATTTTGTAATCATACTGTATGGTAAATAATTAAAAAAAAATGTTTTTGAAAATTTCCAAGGTGGTAGAACTACTCAATAAAAATGAAGTTTTCGTTCAAAACAAAAAATGTAAGCTCAGGAAATATCTAACTCTTCATAATTTACCTACTGCTGGGTTTGCGGTCTCTTCAAAATGAAACTGCTTTGAAATGATATGAAATGTATTAATTTCTTTGAATAGAACCACGGGGGCACTTACAAATTGTCATTATAATATTTTTTCTACCACCGGATCGGAAGGAATTTAGGCCATAGTCTAGCAGATGAGTTGGTAATCTACATATTTTAAGGATGATTTATAGAATTTTATTTCGGCAATGGGTTGGCTGGGGGCTAGCGTATCCAAGAAATAAAGCTTAAGAAATAAGATATTTTCCCCTAAGCAAAGAGCGAGCAAAAATAAAGTAACTAGTAGGAATGTAAAAAAAAAACCCGCTGAGTTTTTTATCGGATCTTCTCAGTTAACGTCATTTTCCGATTCGGTGGTAGTATAAGAAAAAATACTGTAAATGACAATTTTTAAGTGCCCCCGTAGGCCCATATAAAATAAAGATATTTCATTTCATTACATTTGTGCGAATATAGATGAAATTGAATCGAATATTAATAATCGATTCAAAATTCGAATTTAGATTTCGAACGAATAATCCGTAAGATCGAATTATTTGCACATCTCTAGTAATCTGACTTTTAATATCACCTAGAAATTTCCGAGTTCATTTATTTTGGATTTACCTCCGCCTTCCTTAGCAAATGCTTAAAAAATTAAGACAGCATCAAACCTTTTCCGGCGACTGCTTTGGGATTGTTCACGATGTTTCTTGCCTGATTTTTGATCAAATCATATACAAAGACTAGATTTAGGAACTATTTTCAAAAGTTACCTATTAGTGAAATAAAAATGATTTTATATTTCGATATCATTGCTTAGATATTATTAAATAATGAATAAGTATATGTATGTTAGAGATTATATAATAAATAATGGAAACTGTATCTTGCTCGTTTTTTTTCTTTTAATAAACAAGTATAACGCTGTAAAATATGACACTAGAAAAATACTCAAGAAAAATACGCAATGATTTATTTCCAATTCTCTTTTTAATAATGACGTCTCCGCCAAATGTCAATCATCACACCTCCCTCTCCTCATCACACCTCCTTCCCCTCGCCTCTTCTCACCTCACCCCCTCGTCCTTAACACATTAAGCATCTCGCCACTGCTGCGTTACATAAGGTTGTAGAAGCAGTGTAGTTTGACTATCACCTGTTTCTAGCGTGAAGCTGTTCTTGTGTGAGGTGGAGGATATGGTTGTCGGCTCACTTATAAATGTGGCGACCATCAGTCCTCGGGAGGAATAACGCATCTGCATCTACGCGTTTGCAGATACTTCTACTATTCTATTATGTCTAAAATAAAATGCAAACATAAATTTGTAGTTTTTTAATTAATTTTTACAGATATTTTATAAAATTATTCCTACTAATATAATTACAATTCCGTATAGTTCACCAATTCAGTACATTCGTGTCGCCGAACAAAGTTTTTGATTACAATTATGAATTGTAAAAGTTTAAAAAAAAAGATAAACTTTTAAAAAAAGTTGTAAAGATTTTTTTACTTTTCAAAAAAGGAGGAGATTCTTAAATCTGATTTTTACATTAATTTAAGAATCGTTCGTGGTAAGTTCTTTAAATATTATTACACTACTTAAAGTATATATTAATTTTACCTTGGTGTAATGAAACTTATGTAAAGCAATATCCATGAATAATAGTGTTTTTACACCGAATCAAGAAACTCCTTCTTTTTAAAATTAGCTACAAAAAGTAAAGTTGCATTTTATAACTTTTCAGTAAATGAAATAAATTTCATAAACACGATGTATATAATTTGTCCTGTGTTAGAATATTTAAATTAGATATAAAATTAAAACTGTATGCTTTAGAATTTATTTAAAAAACTTTATTCGACAACACTTGACGAGGTAACCTTTGAAAAATATTTATATAAAAACTGTTTGTCTTAAACTTAAGGTAACTTAGAGTATTATAACTTATGTTCTAAACAGCTTGGCAGTGTTCGAAAACCTATAATCTCTTAAATATTTATTACAAATTTAGTTTTTATGACTAATAATACGTCCTACACGTGTCTGGGCTCTGTACAAGCAGTTCAGGGATATTTATAAAGATAAAATTATTAAACAGTTTTAAAATAAATATAAAAGTTGTAAGTATAAAAAAATGGTTATTTTTAAGTTATAATTATCTACATTTTATAACTTATATGCACTCATTAAAATCATTATCTAAAATTTAATTTACTTTGAATTTACATACAAATAATATGTATTTCAATAAAATTTAATAAAAAACATCCCTCCATTGAAAGTAAACTTCAATAACGTGTTTAATCTATAGTGTTTTGAATAAGACTTTGGATCAATTTTACATACAGAACCCGATAAAACTCGAGACAACTCGTCAAAGGTAAATCTCTCAAAGGTTACCTATTACGTATTTAGAAAAAATCACCAATCCTGTACATGAGTTGCCGCGTCGGCCTCACAGCTTTCTCATCCTGGAATCTCTGTGGCTGCAAATAATATGATGACGGGGTCCGAAGACTCACCCCTGAGATCTGAGGCCGCTTTCTCACTTGATAGCTGGAAATATCCGACGCTGCGAATGCTGGATCATTTATATTACTTCTAAATCGTGTGAAAGCGTAGTCTCTGTCAGCTGGTACCGTGAAACCACTTGGCACTCTGAGATTTTGTGGCAACGGTGCCAACGCTTCGTTTAGCGTTACATCGTAGTCATTTTCGATCGAATCTGCTAAATTTTGCTTTATAGAGATGTTGTCTGGTATCTGTAGTGGTTTTCCCGTCGCCGTATATGGTTTTGATATCTCTGGTTCTATTTTATATGTTGTTTGTGGGTTTGTGTACGGAGTTTGGGCTATTGGTGGCAGTTGGGTTGCTAAGTACGGTTTTAAATAATCTCCTGGTGATAAAGTCGATTCTAGTTGGACTTTGATTGCTTCATAGTTTTCATTGAAGTTTCGTAACACTTTGTTTGCTAGCGACTTCGCTTTTTGCTCTGTTGTTGGTTCTAATGTTGTTGTTTGTTCTCTTGTTTCTGTTGTTGTCTCTTTTCTGTTGTTGGCTTCGTACTCTGGGTCATCTTCATCGTAATATTCATACTCTTCTTCGTGTTTTAATTCCTCCGCTGCTGTTGTTGTTGGTTTCGTTGTCGCGACTGTTGTTGTTACGCGTTCTGTTGTTGGCGGTTCTGGTGTTGTTGTTGTCGTGGTCCTTGTTGTCGTCGTCGGGGCTTCTGTTGTTGTTGTGGTTGTTGTCGTTGTTGTAGTAGTGGTCGTTGTTGAAGTGGTAGTAGGTTTATGGGTGGTGCTCGGTGGTAAGCTTAGATTTTTCCCAGCAACGGGCTGAAGTCCTCTAGGCAGATACGGGCTGCCACCCCTAGACGGTAAAAAAGGCCTCTTTAGTACTTTTACGTTAGGCCTTATGTCCTTAATTCTACTTGTTATATCCTCTTCATTCTTTCTGATTGGTCTTTCTTCGTCAAATTTCCTGATAGGTCTTTCTTCTTCGATCTTCCTGATGGGCCTGTCTTCTTCAATCTTCCTAACAGGTCTTTCTTCTTCAATTTTTCTAATTGGTCTCTCTTCTTCAATCTTTCTAATTGGTCTATCTTCTTCAACTTTTCTGACTGGTCTTTCTTCTTCAAGTTTCCTAATTGGTCTTTCTTCCTCATTTTTCCTGATTGGTTTCTCGGTCGCTTTTTCTTTCTCATCATCATAGTAATAATCTTCAATGATTTTTGCTTTCACGGGACTATCGTCCTTCGCCCGTTGACTATAAGCATGCTTTTGCGGTTTCGCAACCGGTTCATCATAATATTCTTCTTCGTAATCGATTGGCCTTTTTGGTTTCTTCGCTTTATATGCTGCTGAGCTGAAATGTGGTCTCGTGGGCTTAAACTTCTCCTTTTCAATTGGTTCAGTCCTCGGTTTCTGTTGTACCGTGCTGGTCTTTCCAGAAGACGATGGTCTACTCTGGTCTTCGTCCTCATAATCGTCGTAATACTCGTCGTCTTTCGGAGACGCCTTCGTCGTTGCAACGGTAACATACTCATACTTTTCCTTTATATTTGCTGGAACGGGGCGCTTTATTTTCGGCGGCATTCGTGGCTTGCTGAAGATACCATGACCATTTGGTTTCACTAATGGCTGGCCTTCAGGTGCGGATGGCGCTTGACGTTTCTCCTCTGGAGCACGATCATCCCCTTCATAGTTCTTTTCAGGTTTTAGATACGGTCTCTCATCCCTTGCTCTGTATCTGTCCTCTCTATTATATAGACGCCGACCTTCGCTAGGTTGAAAACGGTCCCTTAGAGGGTTAGTAGGTTTATCTGCTACTGGCGCCTCGTCTCTAGATGGTCGTCTTTCATCACGTGGGCGGATATCGTCTCTGGCGGTGTCATCGCGGGATCGAACATCATCCCTGTATCTAGGTTCATCTCTTGGACGTTTTTCATCTCTGGTTCTTGTGTCATCTCTACCCCTAACTTCATCTCTCGGTCTTATTTCATCTCTGGGTCTGATTTCATCTCTGGGTCTGATTTCATCTCTGGGTCTAATTTCATCTCTGGGTCTGATTTCATCTCTAGGCCTTATTTCATCCCTAGGCCTTATCTCATCTTTAGGTCGTACCTCATCTCTGGATCTAAAATCATCCCTTGGTCTTACATCATCCCTGGGCCTAATATCATCCCTATCTCTGGGTCGAACCTCATCTCTAGGTCGGACGTCATCCCTATTTCTCCCTTCATCTCTAGGTCTATACTTATCTCTGGGTCTTAAATCATCTCTTTTCTGATCTCTTAATCCACCTCTAGGCCTGTCTTCATCGTCTCTGAATCTATCTTCTTCATCATCTCTGGGTCTGGGTCTCCTACCACCCTTGAGGGGTCTTCGCTCATCATCATCATAAGGCCGCCTGTAGTCAGGTCTTTTTGCAGGTCTGGCCCTGTCGTAGGGCCGCCTGTCTTCATAATCTTCTTCTAACTCCTCGTCACGAGGCCTTGAGCGACCTTCATATCTGAAATGAAAAGGTTTTTTTTTAATTTATTTCAAAAAAATGTATGATGTATGATGAATGCAGTGAAATTTCCACAATCCATCAATAATATTAATTTAAAAAAATCAAAACAAATAAATAATAATATGTTACAACTTGTGTCAACTAACCTATCATCATAGTCATCGTGTGGCCTCCTTTTCCCTGGACGTCCTTGCCCTCGAGGCCTGGTCCTCCTTCCGCCCCTGAAAGTTATATTAGTCTTTGTATCAGGACGTTTTTTAGTCGTTAAAATAAAACGGTTATTTTATAACATAGAAACATTATTTTTTGTATATTATGAATCATAAACTGAGTGTGTACCAAATTTTATCGAATTCCAATTTGTAGTTTTTGTGTGAAAGAGTTAAATCTATAGTCACAAACTTAAGAATTAACAAAATTAATACGATTACTTTGTTGGTTTTAAATTGAAATAAAGCTAATGTTTTTTCCTTTGCAGTCAAATATTCTTTTAAATATTCAAAAAACATTTTATTTAATTCATTTTGTTTAATAAGGTTACAAGAGAGAGAAATAAAAAAATCTTTGTTCTACGTATATTACATGTATTTTATGGGCGTACAAAAATATTTTCAGGTAAGTAGACATCAGTCATCACAATTTTATGTAATCTATCAATATTATTATTATAATAGCCATCACGGGATACCTAGTAGATCGTGTTCGTACAAGTAATATACATGTAAGACAAGATTGCGACAGGAACTCAGTATATAGCATAAAGAAAATAACGCCACCTAGAAACAGTAGCCCGCACTAAGTCGAATTTGTTAGTTTGACTTCAACCGCAGCCCGCTTAGTTTTGTTCGATACTTAATAGTTCCGTCAATGTATAACAGATGGCGCTAAAATAAATAAAGGCAAGCATTCAAACGCCAATAGGTTCACCTGCTCTTATAGATGTTTCACATCACAAAGGACAAATGGCTTTTACAAATATGTTTATATTATCTCACCTCTCTTCATAATCGTAGTCATCCCTTGGATAATAATAATCATCATCATAATAATCGTATCGAGGGTGAGGCCTCCGTCTCCCGGGGCGAGGTGGTCTTTGCGTGGTAGTTGTTGTGGTGGTTGTGGTAGGTGGTGGCGGCGGCGGCTCGGAGCTTGCTGCTTTGTAGAGAGCTTCGTTTCTGTAATAATTGAAATCGATTTATGTGACAAAATTATCATTTGCTGATTTGCATGAAACGTAATGACGAAACTACGTTGGGGGAAGGCTGGGAGATTTGCTACATTAATCTATCTTTTGGTATGTCTATCTATTCGTCTAGTTCGTTTTTATTTTTAAAGTTTATTAGATATAACAGTTGCACATACTAGTTACGACTTATAATTTAATCAGTCCCTTCGACATTGAGTACCTTTCACATCCTATATCTATGAACTACTTTTAAAATTAATACGTCAACAGATGGCATTGTATTAATTTATTTTTCTTTTTTATCACATTGAAGTAGCAAACGAGCATGCAGTCCACCTGATGGTAAGTGACTGCTGCCCTTGGAATGTAAGCAACTTCATACAGAGTAGGGGTGTTAACTGAAGCCGATTGCGATTGCGAAAGCGTTGCTACTCCAGAAGACTAAGATGTTCGCCTCATATATAAGTGAGCCGGTAACCACATCCTTACACTAAAGCAAGAACTGTTTCACGCTAGTAATAGGTGTAAATAATAGTAGATGAATATATGTATAAATACCTATTAAAATAATTGGGCGAGTTCTTGCAATCCACTTCAGACACGAAGTGGCAGATGAAGGTTTTCTGGTCAAACGCGGTGTAGTTGGCGCACAGGAAGTCGTACCTGGTCCCGAAGAGACAGTGGTGGTACACCTGGAAAATGTAGAAACATATTTGAATTACCAAAATAAGGTAAACAACTCGTCGTAAATTAAAACCAAAAATCTAAACTAAAACTCGCTGAACGTTGACATTTGCCTGTTTTATGGCCCACAGGTAAGAGTTCTTCCTGAAAGAAGGTTTTCAGGCAGTGTGAAGTTTTCCAATCCGTTCTTAGTCAGCGTAAAGCCTTTGGCCTAAATTCTCACTCCGGAGGAGATCCGTGGCCAACACTCTGATAGAAATTGGTTGAAGACGAAAAAAAAAGAAATAATGAAAAAGTTTAATAAAAAAGGAAAACGTAATAAAATATAAAAAAGAACAAAAAATTACAGAGAGATAAATATTTTTTTCTTTTTTATAAAAAGTAAAGTAATAAATTAAGAACAAAATGATAAAAAAGGAGAACAGATCGAAATGAAAAGAACTACAAAGAAAGATAAAATATGAAAGAAATACCTGACACTTATGCGGTACAGACGCGTAGAACCCATCATGCAGACCATCACACTTGAAGTCCATAGTCTCCGGCGGTGGTACGGTCTCGTAGAACGGATACTCAGAGAGGTTGTACCCGTTTAGTTCGCGGGGGAGGTTGGGGTCGTATATGTAGTCGATTTGGGGGATGCCCGTCAGTTTGCTCGTCACGTTTGACTCAGCGCCCTCTGCTGTGGTTTCGAGCTGGAAATAATGAAATAAAAAGGATTATTTATTGATAGTTTAATGTAAATCTTACTGTATGATTTCTGCTTAAAAAATTAAAATTGCTGTTTTTTATTTGAAATATTTTTTTATTTTTGTGTCGTTTATCTAGCATGACTGATTATCTAAATAGTATTATATAATGTTGACTAATTAGTAAATTGATAAAGTTTGTACAGCTTATTTCAAAACCATTATATTTTTTATCATTATATTATAAAATATATTTAAAATTGCCTAATTCGACGGTTAGTGAATAAAACCTAAATTTTTTGTCATGTATCGAATCACGAGTACTTCAGCTAATCTACACTGATATAATAAAGAGGAAAGATTTAATTTACTGTTTGTTTGTTTGTTCGAATTGAATAGGCTCCGAAATGACTGGACCGATTTGAAAAATTATTTCACCATTAGATTCTTACATTATCCCTGATGAACATAGGCTAATATTTAATAAGAGAAATAAGGAAAATTGTGCTTTTAGATTGGGAGGAGGTGGGGGTAGGAGTCCTATTTCTGAAGTTTTGCCATATGGTGGATGGATGGAGTCAATGCTTTTCGATTTCGGATGCTTGACCCCTAGTTCCCTTTCGCACCTGGATTTGTCAGTGTAGATATGAATTATAAGTATAAGTTACTGACCATTTCGTTTTACCCATTGCGTGTAATAACGGAATGGAATGAATACTTCCTGAATAAATAAAAACAATTGCAATACGCCAAAAAATCTAGCTAATGATAAGTCAAATATAGAGTAGAACACGCGATCGTAAATTATATACTAATAACTTATACAATCGACTGCACATTTATAGTTTAAGGCGGCTTACACACTTACGATTGTTGACGGTACGGTGGCGAAAGTAGTACGTAGGACAACGGTCCGCAACAGGCGGACCGCGGTCCGTAACCGGACCGCCAGATGTTGTTTAATATATCAACTTGAATTATATTTCCATAGAGCAGCCGCTCCATGCGCCATATTTTCGCGACTTGCTTTTGTTTGTGAAAATTGTGTAGAATTCAAGGGGGAAACATAATTGAATTTGGCGATTTTTTTTTGTTTGGTCGTCAAATTGTCTACACATATGTAAAAAAATATGTGTATGAAGATTTCAGGCTATAATTAAATTTCGCTTCATCTTTAAACTGGCCTCGTGTTGGTACTGTACGTGGACCTCTTTTGAACTTTTTAACAATATCCGGAACCCACTTAAATATACTTGCCTGTTTTGAAAAAAAAATCAAAATAACGTTGAATTAAATATAGGTACATCCTTATGAACAAAAAAAATATTTAAAAAAGAAAAACGGGTTTTTTTATTTCAATGTTTTTAACGATGTTCATAATTACACTCATAGCCCCACAGTAGGACTTTCTCTAATGTCGTGGGTGCCATGGACTCACAAAGACGATTACACAAACACCCAAACCCAGAACAGAAATCTTAAACTCATAATTCACATTTCTGGCCAGGGATCGAACCCAGGTCCCACTGCGTGTCAGACCGGTATGGTGACCGCACCGCCACGCGGGTTATCAATTAAGTTGCATATGTGTGCATAGGCACATAATATTTAAATCTTATCTTTTTAATATCCGATGATCGTGTCTAAATGTTTATTTAGGCTAACCACCCATTTGGCCATTTACACCCACTTAGCGGGGTCCGACGGGTCAACGTGCTCAGTGAACTCTGGTTGTGATCCTTTGTTCATTCCGTCTACTTCGTCGTGTCGAGGATGCCCACCGAAGGGTTGTAGTGGGAAAGAATACAACATAACCCGGCGTCGCATTCAGTATGATGGGTCTTTTTTGATGGTTCTCCCTCAAAAACAAAAGAAAAGACTTGCTATCGCTTGAGCGACGTTTTTGTCTTTTAGACTACTGAATAGTAGATTAATCTACGCTACCGAGCGCTCCTTGTTTAATTTTATATTTATATACGAGGAATCCGTCAACATTTGGCGCGTACGTAGATGCATAAGCTACTAAACAGTCGCCGAATAGTTTCACAGCAGTTTTGTCAGTCGCGTTATCTACAGTTGCTCAAGCGATAGTAGTCATTTAAAAGTTTAGGTTACGATAGTAGTACTACTCTCACTCAAATATGTATGTATGTGCGTGACACACACACTCTCACACACGCACGTACATCGCACACATACACACAAACTCACGCGCGCAAATATAAATGAACGCCCCCACATACGTGCAAGTACGCACATATATACGTAAGCACATATATACGATCGCACGCATACACGCGCAAGCACGCACGTATATACGCAAGCACGCACACGCGCAAGCACGCAATCACACACGCACGTATGCACACAGAAACACGAGAGCGTCATGCTTACGAAAACGTACATATATTCACAAACAGCTTATTAAAATAGCGTTAAACGCAATCATGCGAGCCGCCTTAAGGAAACCACCGCCGGACCTTCAATTAAATTTTAATACCAATACATTGGACACTCATTTCCTATTTTGTTTGCAAAATTTCCGCCATATCCGCCAATTTTATAATGTACTAGTTCTTACAGTTATTTAATCCGAATAACTCGTACCTTAGTATGCTTTTATTAAGTTTTCTCAAAACAGTCATTGTTTATGTTTCGTACATACATTGTACGTAGGGTTGCCACCAGCTACAGTACTAGCTATGCCGCGCGTTTTCACCCATTATTACATAATAAGTAAAAAAACAAACAAACATAGCTTGAATATAGCCTAAAGCCTTTCTCAATTAAAGGACACACAAATTCAACACATTTTTTTTTTTCAATTCGAACCAGTAGTTTTTGAGATTAGCGCGTTCAACCAAATAAACAAATTCTTCAGCTTTATAATATTAGTATAGATTGTACTTTTTTGGTTTTCACTGTACTTTGTACTTAAGGGGCCATCCACAATCACGTCACAGGAATTTCCCGACGTTTTTACTGTTACCCGCCCTTGTTACAGCTGGTCACATTTATGAGACCCCCCTACCTAGTGTAATGTCACATTTTGCAATCTCACCCATAGATATTATTAAATTAAAACAGCAATTCTTAATTTATAAGTGAGATTTTAATTCTAACATATAATAAGCTGGTACAGCGCCACCTAGCAAAAACTTAGCTAAGTTTCAACCTACCTGAGCTTCTTCATCAGGTCCAGTTGGTACGTCTTCCGGAGGTGCCGTGGTGGTTGTGGTCGTCTTGGCGAAGATGAGCGACGTGGCTCTCACAGCCGACGCTGACTGGATGGTTGACAGCACGGCCAGGGTAAGACCTGGAAAAAAATTGGCGTAATTAACCCAAAACATCCAAACTGTCAAGGCATTAGTATGTTATTCACGAAGCGTTATCACATGGGGCTCTTCGAGAAAGATGCAAAAAGCTGTCTTTCAAAGCCGGCGATGCATTGGCTCCTCTAGTGTTGCAAATGTCCATAGGCGACGGTGACTACTTTCCATCTGGTAGCCCGTCTGCCTTATAGCGAGGGGCAGCTATAAAAAATGTTTAGACCAGGTACCAACCACACTTATTTTTGGCGTAAAGCAGTGCGTTATGGAGGGAGGATATGGTATGATCGTATTGATGGAAGTGTGGTTGCCAGTTTATACGAGACGACCATCTTAGCCCTCGGAAATAGCAACGCATATGTAATGACTGCAGATAGAACTCCTGTTCTATATGAAGTTGCTAACAGATGACCACGGGCGAAAGTGACCTCTCACTATTAAGAGGGGCGTGACCGTTTGCTACTTTAATCTTATACATATGCCTGGTAGATGTGAGACACGTATTCGTGCAAGTAATATGCATAAAAGACAAGATTGCGACAGAAACTAAATATATAGCATAATGAAAATAACGCCATCTATGAACAGTACTTCGCACTAAATCGAACTAACACCGCAGCCCGCTTAGTTGTGTTTGATACTTAATAGTTCCGACAATGTATAATAGATGGCGCTAAAATAAATAAAGATGTTGATTGTTGGCGTGGCAAGCATCACCACGCCAACAATCAGGTTTATTTGCGCCTATAGATGATTCGCTGTTTCATTAATTTATTCTTTTGAAATATTAGACTGATTTGATAATCTATTTGAATTTGCTCATTTACTGAAGATGGATTTAATTGGATTTAACTTATGTAACAATAAATGTTACATAAAAACATTTAAAAATTTAAAATGTTTAAATGTTTTTATGGCCTTGACTTCTTACTTTTTCGCTCAGCATCATGATACAATTTTATACAGACACTTTTAAATGCGAGTAAAATCGCACAGAGAAAATAGTTGCAAAGTTCATCTGGTAATAAATAAAATAAAAGGTAAACATTTATACTGTGGTTTACCTCAACTTTTTGTAAAATATCTAAGATGTGGTTTTACCCATATTGTTTGTATGAATAATCAAATGATATGTAATATTTTTCAAGGTTCCTGTATCTAAAAACCAAATACGGGATCCTATATCTAAAACTCCGTTGTCTGTCTGTCAGCAGTGATAAATAATTTCTTATACGTTTTCAAGGAGGTAGAACCGGTGTAGTAGAGTAGTTCTACCGGAGAGGTGCCACAGCCTCACCTATTTCTAGCGTGAAGCAGTTCTTGCGTGAGGTGGAAAGGTGTGGTTCACTTATATATGAAGCGACCATCTCAGTCTTCGAGAGTAGCAACGCATCTGTTCGTCCGTTTGGTCCGTTCTGTATTTTTATCAGATCGAAGCAGCAAACGAGCATGCAGTCCGCCTGATGGTAAGTAGTTACTGCCGCCCATGGACATCTGTAAGCTATAGAACAGGTGTTCTATCTGAAGTCTATCACAGATGTGTTGCCACTCCCGAGGACTAAAATGGTCGCCTCATATATAAGTAAAACGCGACCCTTCCAACGAAATGCAAGAACTGCTTCACGCTAGGAATAGGTGTCGTTGTGGTATCTCCCCAGTCGAATTACACTAGTTCTACCACCTGGAAGACGTGTAGCAACACTAATATATTATTATATTATTCACGAAGCTACGATCACTTAGAACAGTTATAATTATTCAGATTCAAACATTCACCAGCGAAGGATGAAGATTCGCCCGTTCACTTATGAACTAGCTTTGCCTGCGACTCTGCTTCGTCGATTATTGTCCCCCAAGGCAAGAGTCTCCTCTCAGAGCGTAGGTTTAGGCCAAGGCGCTGAGTGCGAGTTATACACTGTTTATTGATGTGAAACATCCTACCTGCACCTGTAGATGTTTCGCATCAATAAACAGTCTATAACCTGATTGTTGACATGGCGATTCTTGCTTTTCTTAAAATTAAACGCCATCTGTGATACATTGTCGGAACTATTAAGTGCCGAACAAAACTAAGCGGGCTGCGGTGTTAGTTCCACTTAGTAAGATGTACTGTTCATAGATGGCGTTATTTTTATTATGCTATTTAGTTCCTGTCGTAATCTTGTCTTTTTAACAGACTTCAAAAAGGAGGAGGTTATCAATTCGGTTGTTATGATTTTATGTATGTACACCGATTACACTGTTAACTATGGACCGATTTCGGTTTTTAATTCCGTAGGGCATACTTGCCGTTTGGTCCCATAGCCACATAAGTCATGATCTGATAACGGGTTCCCGGGAAAATCGAGGAGAACCCTCAAATACGCACATATTTAGATTAATTTGAGATGACTCAGTCTCTGTTCCGAAGTCGGCGTTCAATATATTGGACACAGTTCTATCGTCACGATCCGGCGTAATATATTATGTTGAGCGCCGACTTCGGGACTATGTACTAAACTAACATGTATTTAAATAATTTTTTACTTTTTTTTCATTGAAGTATGTTGTATTTCTCGTTAAAAAAAATTATGTATATTATTTGCACGAATATGATGTTTCACATCTGACAGATATCCATTGACGGCTTTTTTTTAGAAATATTTATATAAGATTGAAGTAACAAACATTAATTAATTATATGGTATTACTATTTCACGTACATTACACTGTACCATTTCAGTACTTTGTACTATTACATTACATCGTACCATTACATTACGTTGTACCAACATACAATTTTTTTGACGAAAAAAAAAACAAGCAACCATTTTATATTTATATGAACCGTTTATTGCCATCTTCAGTTTAAACTAAATATGAAGGTCTCGCGACCTAAAAACATATCACGACTCCTAGAATATGGTGTTTTATTGTTTAGATTGTTTTTGAAGGAAATTAACCTTGTAAAATTGCAATGATTTAGTAACAAAACCATGTAAAATAAAGTACCTTTTATTAATTAAATTAAACATTGCAAAAACAAAAAAGCCAACTAGTTAAACTAAAGAAAAGGCCAAGTGCGAGTCGGACTCGCATACGATTGGATTCGTACCATTATCAATAAAAAACGGCAAAAATATTACGTTTGTTGTTTTAGTCCCCTTTAGATATTTGTTTTTTGTGTTTTTATTATTTGTTATTATATCGAAAAATTGAACTGTCTAGTTAATTCATGAAATAAAGCCATGGTTCATGAGTGACAGACAGACGGACAGTGGAGTCTTAGTTACGGTTCCGTTTTCACCTTTTAAATATGGAACTCAAAAAATAATTTACAATGTAGTATAGTTTAAATATAAAATTAATATTAAGTAACCACTGAGATTGGATCAAACATTTGACATTAGTAGACTAAACATTTAATTCAAAGTTGATTAAATTTTACAAAAACCGACCGTTGACTGATCGAAGATGATATGAAGATGTAATTAATATACCTATAAATTACTTTATAATTTATTTTAGATTCACCTCAAGATGGTTGATGTTTTATAAGTCAAGGATCTACGAATAAATGTCATAAGTAAATTATCATTTGCTAAGTTCATAACCTTATTTCATTGATATATATACAATAAAAATGTGTCTGTTTGCCAGGTGGTAGAACCAATGTATTTCGCCCGGGAAAGTTCCACCGCCACACTTATTTCTAGCGTGAAGCAGTTCTTGCGTTAGGTGGAAGGGTGTGGTTGCTGGCTCACTTTTATATGAGACGACCATCTCAGTCCTCGGGAGTAGCAACGCATCTGTGATAGAATTCATATAGAACCCCTGTTCTATATGAAGTTGC
>DWNE01002460.1:0-18807 GCA_018249875.1 Cecropterus toxeus | reverse complement strand
TATTCGTCTTTGTGTGTCCATGGCACCCACGACACAGGAGAAAATCCTAGTGTGGGGCTATGAGTGTAAAAAGCGTATAGCGTCTTTATTTCAATCAAATAAAAAAAAGTATGCCGACGGATCAGATAATGTCAGGGAAAACCAATAAGAAGGAAGTGTTGCCACGTTTCTGTCACATGTCACAACAAACGAGACAAAGAGAGCCCGACATGTGCAGAAAGCGGCGATAAACTTAATGTGCAATAGAGGCTGCCCTCATTCGTTGATCGTAATTACGTTATTCGCAATAAAATTAAAATACTGTTAAACTACAGACTGATTGTAAAATGAAATACTTTAAAATAACAAAGCGTTACTTAGAGCCAGCAAAGACATTCTAGTAGCTCTGTTGAGAATTCGTCTTATTCAAGGGAGTTTTCTTTTTTCAAGGATTATGATTTTTATATTGGACTAGCTGATCCGACAGACTTTGTCCTGTTTTAACGGTAAATTTTGAATTCGAATTGGTAAGACTGAGAGTGATCTCAAACGCCATAAACCTCTATCTTAGGTTAGAGGTTTATGGCGTTTGTGATCGCTGCTAAGAGGACTCCGGGATCTCCAACGATCGAGCCCTACATATGTGAATGGCTTGGCTTACTGCACTGTCTGGTCTTTGCGACCACATAAACCACCGTCCTTACCGGAGTCGCTTGGTAAGAGCAACTTCGGTAGCCCCCCTTCAATGATGCCGTAACTCTATTCTAATCCTAGAAATACAGGGACGTTGTACCTACGACTACATAGACATTCTAACTCATCAGATGTGTTTAAATAAACTAAAAATATGTTTAATCAATTTAGGATAAGTGTTTTAAACATAACACTTTGAAATACTTTTTAACTGGAGTTTTAAATGTTAATTTACAAGATGGTAAAATAAATATGGCTCGAATTACCGTCATATCTTCTTGTGTGAAGCAGTCCTTGCCTTTCGATGTATGGTTGTCGGTTCACTTTCATCTGAAGCGATTATATAATATGGGACCATATGGGAATACCACGGGAGTAGCAACACGTGTGTATCTTATGGAGTTGCTTACATAGGTTTATGGACGGCAGTCTTCGATCAGTTTATATTAGTGATCGAAGGCGGCAGTGAACTCTTACTATCAGGTGGACTGTATGCTTACCACTTCAGTCTTATAAAAGACTTATTGCAGCAAAACTGTAATTTAAATGTTGCAATGTATGATATCTTCGGGGATAAGTTTTATATCCCTCGTTTTAAGATCATTTATAGCGCATATCTATAATCTGTGATTCATAGAGTCCTTAGATCGTTCAGGCGTTGATAAACGAGGGAACACCCAGATGCGGACAGTCAAGCGACTGGATATATCTGGTGGTGACATTTCAGACCCCGATGCCCTTATTACGATCGAGTACTAATGAGTGTAAATAACGTTCTAAATAGTCTGGTGTCCTAGTTATGTTCCTATCAATGCAAGAAATTCGATACTCGCGTTGCTGTTGTTGTATTTGATACGGTGGGCGTTGTAATGCAAATAATGTGATGTTTGTACATAATGTGTTTGATAGATTTAAATCTTTTAACAGGTTCCTTTGTGGTGGAGTTATACTTATCCGAGGTATTTCAACTTAGTACTTACGAATAGCTATGCTTCTGTGTCCAGGGGCGGATCTACATGTGAGCTTTTTGGGCTTCAGCCCAGGGCCCCCTGAATACAGGAGGCCCCCAGCCCCTGTTAAAAAAAAAAACACCCCCCCCCCCCCCCCCCGAGTAGTTTTAGCCCAGGGCCCCACAAAGTCACGATTTGCCTCTGTCTGTGCCCAACCTTAGGTAATTTATTTCTTACTGTACCCACAAACGAAACTATACTATATATAAACTGTAATCAACCCCGATGACAGTTTATATATAGTATAGTTTCGTTTAAGAGCAGTGATAGTAGTGGATAGATAATTCTGGGCTACAGTAACAAACAGGTTTGCTAGATACATTCATACATTCATGTAATATAAAATTCAAACTTCTACGTCAAAATTGTTTGCATGAAATATTGGACACAAAAGACGAATTTGGTTCAAATCAATGGACATTAAAGACACTTCACGCATTGACAACGTCGCAATAAATAGGCTCTATCGATATCGATGTTTATTTAATAAATTGCTAACGCTACATTAATGACCGCGGGCTAATTATCGTCATTAGAACACTGGAATTGGGTCTTTTCGCCCGCCTGTTTCTGTGTTGCACCCCAGTTTCATAACAGCTTGAACAAAGAATTCAGTTAGTTGAGATTTTTCTGTGTTACATAAGTGTAGCTAAAAGTTTTTAGACTAAGGAAGAACTAATCGTTATATTTTTACTACGTTTAGAAAAAAAATGAAATGTGCCAAGAGATAAATGGTTCAAGTTTGGACTCTTACAATAGTGATACGTTATAAGAAGACAAGGTTTCCTGACACTTTTTAGTTTCACTGTGTTGGTCTGAAACTGCCTATGCTGTTATTTCGTATATTTTCTATTTATACATGTGTAAGGTCATCAAAGATTTGCCATGTGAGTTATTTCGACATTGTTGAATACCAATCGTTTGCGCCGTGCTGAGAGGGTGAAAAAAGCTCCGGTTGGGTATGAAAAACTTTTTCTCAATTATTGCCATGTGAAGCGTTTAGAACATTGTTGATCAGTTCGTACGGTGTTTGAAGTTTCGGATACTTATGGAAAACGCAAGATTGGATGTGAGTCACGTGTTCAGTGGTGCCCCGGTGTCAATGTTGTGTGGTGTGACACGGCCTCCGGTAACATGTCGGTCCAGAGAGGCGGTGCTGGGGAGTTTCGTTACTGTTTCTATTATTGCGCCGCCAGCGGCTTCGAAATATACGATCTGGAGGCGCCTGGGCAGGCGCTGGCGACGATTACTGGGTAAGGTAACACACGTTTTGCCCTCGGTTGTTAAAAAATATCTAACAAATTTATCGAAGTTTTATCTTGACGGATTGAGTAAAAAAGGCGCAACTGTATTTTTTCTTTTTATTTTTATATCAGATATTTAATTTCTTACTAAAATATATTTACGTTTTGTTTAAAGAAATTTAAAAAAATATACATGGAAATAAGTTTCTATTTTTTCCTTGAAATTATTTTTAATTAGACTGCGGGCACCTTGACACCTTGATCAATTTATTCAAATTTTGTTGAGATTTCGAATTCTTGTTAGATGCTCCTTTTCAACACAATCTGTAAAAGAAGGTATAACATGTATATCACTATATACACACATATTCTTAATATAGGATTTTCTCTACAATATGAATACACAAACACCGTCACACAGAACATAAATGCAAAATTTATCACTGGGATATGTCTGGCGGGTTGCTGATTTATGTATACTTATATTACCGGAAGAGATTGTTTTGTTGTTAAACGAAGAGGATTTCATGATCGTTTACTATATTAATCTTATAAAAAATACTACTTCGGATATCTTCCATTGAAATAAATCTAAAAAACACTTATGTAAATAACGGCTAAATTCAATTGACAACCTCATTTTTTAAATCGGTAAATAATTGTCAGCCGTCTGAGTATTGACAGAATTTGGCAGAGCTCATATTATCGCCTTTTTCGATTTTTTCAATTGACAGTAATATTTTTATTGTTACAGCAATGGCGTGAACGTAGAAGGAGCGACACACAAGCAGGTGGTAGATCTAATCAAGTCGGGTGGCGACTGCCTCACATTGACCGTTATCTCCGTCACACAGAAGGTAATTTTATTGTTATGTCGATCGTTAACGAGTCTAACTACAACGATTGATCTATTGTGTTATCATTACTTATGACTGTATTTTTTTGGTTAAGAAAGGGGAACTCTTGTCCTATAAAATCCTTGCTTCTCGCTTCTAAGTATAGCGTATGTTGCTAAACTTGTTTAGTCAAATGTAAGGCTTCATACTGGAGCTAGTCTTTTATTGCCCATGTAATTAACAAGATGGTTAAAAAATACAAAGAAAAAATACAAACCCGCTGAGTTTCTTGCCGAATCTTCTTAGTGGAGGTCATTTTCCGATCCGGTGGTAGTGTAAGAAAAAATACTGTAAATGACAATTAGTAAGTGCCCCCGTAGGCCTATATAAAATAAAGATATTTCATTTCATTTCTCGTTGTAAGCGTCAGCGTTGAGCAAACTTCAGCAAATTACAAATAGCAGCAAATTTCGTGACCTTATAAGATCGGACATATACATTTGCTTTTAGCTCTGAACACTGGCACTTACAGCACCAAGCTGTTACTTCACTTTAAGTAATTTTTTTAGTCAGCAAGTTAGGTTAGAGTTTCATCATGTTGTTATATTTCGTGATGTCAAGAATAAAATTTGATATTCTGCCACACATGTATCAATACTTTTTTGTATAGTTTAGACAGCATAAAGGCACTTTCTTAAGTCTGAGTTTTAAAACAAAGCCTACTTATTTCAATTAAACATTGTCTGACCTATATTTCAAATAATTAACACGTTGCTACTAGGAAGCTGAGCGTCTAGAGCCATGCGACGACGGCTCAGCGCCCGTCGGAGTCATCGGCGGCGCGGCCAACTCCCGCGCGACAGTCTACCAGCGGTACGACTACACGGACAAGCGATCGCTGCCCGTCTCCGTGCCGGACTACCGGCTGGTGATGGAGAGGAACACGGGTCGTTCGTACGTGGCATTTAACGTGCACATGGCGGGCAGACACCTCTGCAGCAGACGGTATAGGGAGTTTGCTGCGTTGCATCAGCAACTGAGGAAGGAGTTTCTTGGTGAGTTATGTTTTTACACTTAAACGTAGCGATAAGGCAGACGGGATGTCTGATGAAAAGTAGTCACTGTGGTTATATTGATCTGTCGAAGATACAATACCGATGATACGATAACAAGGACGAGCGATCGATGTCCGCCTGGATAGGAGAGGAGATATTAAAAGAAGATTACGTATTAAAAATAAATTTAAGTGGATTGTAGTATTTGGTGCATGTATAAATGATAATGATTCAAATTGATATGTTAAAATTAATTAACTAAGGACGTTAAACGGCATTGGTACACACAGGCAAAATGTTATATAATTTTATGATTAGTATAGCATAAATGTAAATTTAAAATGACATTGTCACCCTGGTTTCTTTTTCTTTACTTGTTACTAATGCTTTCTTTTATTTTTCCAGGATTTAATTTCCCCAAACTGCCTGGAAAGTGGCCGTTTACACTAAGTGAACAACAATTAGATGCTAGGAGACGAGGATTGGAACAGTATTTAGAAAAGGTACGTTTAAGATTATGAAGACAGAACCATGGTCTTCCAGTGTAATACTATCACTACCGTGCCAACTACCAACTACCAAAACGCATGTTTAGCGCAGGGAGTATTAGCAAAAGATCTCATTCGGGGAAGCCTAAGTCTAGCAGTCGCACTCCATAGGTTGATCGATGGAATACATATGTTCTTGGACGCTTGTGAACTTTTACCCCTTTCTTACGTGGATTGCATATTCGCTTGCTTAAGATATAAAATAATATCTTAAACCAATAAACTCCTATTCAATAAATGTAATTTTCCTTTGTATCCTTAGGTTTGCGCGGTCAGGGTAATAGCAGAATCAGACGCAGTCCAAGAGTTCCTCACAGACTCTGATGACTCTTCCAACCCATCACCGGTGGACCTGAAGGTGTTATTACCAGACAAGGAAGTGGTCACAGTGTCTGTATTGAAATCGACTAACGCTGACGACGTGTACCGGGCAGTTTGTGAGAAGATCGGCCTGTCGAAGGCTGTCCAGAAGTATTTCTACTTGTTTGAAATTGTTGAGTACAATTTTGGTGAGTGCTTTGTACTAAATCTGTAGTATATGTAGAACTCGTGCCTATATACCTTGTAGAAATGATCGAAAAGTACGGTAGTGCTTGGTCAAATTCATACTGGCAATGAACTAATGTGTATATACATACTATTTTGTAGAAATGATCGTAAAGCACGGTAGTGCTTGGCCAAATTCATACTCGCAATGCATTAATGTGTATATTTATTGATATCGAATGAGGTATATTTGAAGGTAGGAGCACTCATTGTGGTTCGACTCCGAAAGTACCACCATCACTATTACTGCTATGGAACAGTAGTCTTGCGCGCTGCTTTGTTTTGATCTTAAGGGTGTTGCAAGGGAGACACACTTATCCGAAGCGTTACAACTTAGTTCTCAGGAGTTAGCAACGCTTCTGTGGCCAACGGATATCCATGGGCAACAGTGAAAACTTACCATTAGGTGGATTGCATCCTCATTTGCTACTTGAATTGGAAAAATAAAGTCATTACGAGTACATAGAATTCATATTTATCATAATTTTCTACCATTCCAGAACGCAAGCTCCAACCGAACGAATGCCCTCACTCATTATATATCCAGAACTATTCGACCGCGTCGAGCAGTTGTCTTTCTGTACGCAAGTGGCTGTTCAATCCAGAACGGGAAATCAGCGTCGGCAAGGAGGACGCAAAGGCGAACGCGTTTATTTTCTGGCAGGTGTGTTGATTATTGATTGATCGATTGTCGATTGACGTCATAGATCGTTGGTAGAATCGATTATTTGGCGTCGATTGTAATAATAATAGAATAAAATAATTAAGAAGATTGCCATACGAGAAGAAGAAGTGTGATTGTTGAAATGTTACATTTCGTGCGTGAGTCCGACTCGCATTTGGTCGGTTTGGCTAATGATCTAATAATACGTCATATGTCACAATTTGTAAATTCGTTTATATATACATAAACGAATTTACATTACATTATCAAAACGCTACCATCGCAGTCAGATAAAAAAAAATGAATGAATTGAATTTGATGAATGAGTATCTCCTCCTTCTTGGAAGTCGGTTAAAAAATAAATGAATTAGACCGATGTGTTCCCCCCAGGCGGTGGAGGACGTGAACCGCGGCGTGTGCGTGGCGGGCGCGCGGCTGTACCAGCTGAAGGCGCTGCAGGACGTGCGGCGCGCCGCCGACTACCTGGCGCTGGCGCGCGCGCTGCCCGGCTACGGACACGTCGCCTTCCCGCCCGCGCGCACCGACTGCCGCGCCACGCCCGCGCTCGCTGTCACCGTCGGTCAGTGGTCGCGCGGAACGAGAATGACGGAATTATGTTCGCCTTTTAACAAGTTTAAGAGCGTGCGGTCACTTTGCTGTGTTACCGTTTGTGACTAGCGCTAGCTGTTTTAATTCGTGGCATCATCCATCAACGTAATGTCATTATTATAAGCATATTTAATTATATAATTACAAAAACAAATGTACATTCAGAATGACTTTTTTTATTTGTAACCATTTCTTTTCCTGACACTTGTATAAAGAGTGGCCCTTTTCCGTTTGCCAGGGTGGAGTGGGCTGTCGCTGGCGGCGTGGTGCGAGGCGGAGGCGGCGGGCGGCGCGGAGGGCGGCGCGGGCCCCGCCGCGCTGGTGCCGTGGGGCCGCCTGCGCGAGTGGCGCGCCGACGACGAGGCCGCCGCCGCGCGCCTGCTGTACTGCCACCGCGGGGACAAGCCGCGCGCGCTCGCGCTCTACACGCCCTACGTGAGTACCGCAGCCCTGCTGCCACCGCGGGGCCGCCTGTGCGAATTATTCCAACTTACCAATAATTCCAATTCGAAGCAACCACACCCTTCCAACGGAACGCAAAACTTCTTCACGCTAGAAATAGGTTTGGCGGTGGTACCTGCCCCGTTGTACTACACGTATGTACAGTACGATAATTGAATTTATATTAAACTATAACTTAATTTATATTTGAATTTTAATTATAAATAACTTCTCCTTTCCAGTATCAATTCCTATGCAACTGCATGGACAGAATAGCGGAGGAGGCGAGCTGGGTGGACACCGGAGAGTAGCCCCCCTCCGCTCCTGAACTAGTAGTAAGGTACAACGGTATTACGGAGGGCCGCTTGCGATGGGGACGCATTCGATGGCAACACCGGCAGCTGGGTGGAAAATATGCGAAATGTACCTGAGCGGTATGGCGACGGATGTTATGTATGTAGGTAGGATCGGGGAAGACAAAAAAAAATGAAATGAATTAGTTTTTTTTAAATGTTTGTTAGTGTGTTGTATCATAGATAAAGACATTAATGCATTGCCAGAATGAATTTGGCAAAGCAATACCGTGTTTTTCGATATGCAACGTTAATGTACACGGAATCGTATTGTGGTAAGTTTCAGAAATTCGTCAAAAGATGGCGCTAGTATACTTATTCTCAATCGTGCTTTCGAAGTTTTTTTAAGTTTATATGTACAAGCTCCAAATTTATCAACTAAGTTATCTCTCTTCACTAAATCCTTTGATTGTTGTAAATTGATTGGATACTGCATCACGCACACAATTGATCAGTCTGCCTGATCGCGTGGCAGATCGGTCTACATGCCGGTCTGATGCGTAGCGAGTTCGATTCCCGGCCAGACAGATATCAGAATGAACTAAGATTTGTGTTCCACACGCGCACTACACAACACTCAGATGTTGTGTGGTGTACGTGTGGTGTGTGTGTTGGTTTTTGTGTGTGGTCATAGCACCAATTACACAGGAAAAATCCATGTGTAGGAGGAGACGGGGGAGGAGGGAGACTATGAATGTAAAATACCATATTATTGTCAATTAATTTGAGATTAGACTTGCCATATCCCACTCGACTAGACATACATAACATCTTGGTAACACTAAAGTTACGGTTGCCATACGGAAATATTTTTATACGTCAACACTCAATTGTCAATGGTGGCTAGAAATTTTATATGGCAACGTAACATTGCAGTAATGTTGGAATTGATTTTATATTGCAACCGATATGAACAATGCAATCGTAATTATAAGTAAGCGTGTGGCAACATTGGTAGAATGTACACTGCCATATTGATTTTTATAATGTAGCAATGTTAAAGTTGCCGATCGAATGATGCCTCAACGGAACGGCGTTTTCCTAGTTTACTCAATTAAGTGTAGTGATTTTTTTTTACAATGGAAAATTAATCGATTATTTATCCGATGGTTTTTTTTTATCTGTGGAATCGTGTTGAATTTTTGGGTTGCCATCTAACAGCGGGATCCGCTTGCTACTGTGATAGGAAGTTATTCGGTTATGTTGATGAAATGTTTTTATTATTATCTGTGTACTTACATTTTTTATGATCGACGGTGTTGCCGTTGCTGATAGATTTTTATATATAATATGTATGTGTTTGAGATATCTTTTGACTGTTTGTCCGTTTCGCCTCACAGGTGTTTGTATCGTTTATTGATCAATTATATTATTATAAGCGTTAACTCGAATAGCTCTTCTATTAGATGACGGTTGGCATTTAGAAATATTCTATGTAATTATTCTTAGTGAAAATATATCTCTAATATTAATAATGTTTGCCAACCTCTCGTGAGAGTGAGATTATTAAAATAAGATTTGCTATCATGCCAGGAAAGTAGAGGATATAGGGTAAGGGTAAACTTTGTTTTCGTGTTAACATAGCCCTTAAGGGTTATTGTACTTAGATTTCCGGAAAAATGTCAATGTTTGTGATCTTTTAAACTTTTAATATACCAGTGCAAGGTAACTGTATGTTACGTAAGGCGTTCCAACTTTGACTGAATTGGAATGATTAGTGTGCCGAAGAAACCAATTTATGTCTATGTAGGACGCTGTGGTTGCCGGCTGACTTACGTATGAGGCGACTATCTCAGTCCTAAAGGGTAGCGACGCTTATATGATCAACTTTAGATAGAACCACTGTTCTACATGAAGTTGGTTACAAATATCAATGTGTGGCAGTATACTTACTATCAGGTGGACAGCTAGCTTGTTAGCTCCTTCAATTTTACAAAGAAAAACCTATTTATTTGAATAATACGACGTTTTACGTAGTTCTGAAAGATAACTTTATATCTATAATTTTATTTCATACCCATTTGATACCAGATGTATAACAATATGTTAGCACCAATACAAAGTTTATCTCTATTACCATTTATCGTACTAACACTTAAAGCATTTAAGCATAAAACATTGTATAAAACATTTTAATAAATTTGAACTCGCATTGTGTATCTCTTTAATCAAGACAACATTATATTGAAGTGATAAAGGTGTAACCGCAGACGAAGTAATTAAGTAGACTCCAGACGCAAGGCATACATTGTTAAGAATATTATTGTTTTGAAAAAGTGTGGTTTTTTAACCATTTTAAAGGCACATACTGATGAGAAAAGTGAGCTAGAGATGAAGATTTCAGTTAGTTAATATAGTAGTATTGGCGGATCCAAAATATTCGATTGGAGGGGAGGTGAAGAGGGATACCTCGGTACAAGCTTTCGAATGATTTGAAGATTTTGGCGAAATTTTGGCGCGATGATGGCGAAAAAATAATTATTCTTGTTTCAAAGTTGAGAAATAACTATGCATGTATGGTCGTGGAAGGACTTAAGAACGTCATTTTTTATATTTGGGACGGCTATTGTAAAATTTTGCTGCCCCCCTAAGATCAAGAACCTTGAATTGTATTTAAGTATTTTACCTCAAGTTCAGTCCTCGCCATTAGGAGTATATTCGATTACTTCGTCTTCGTTATGGCTTATCATAGGTACAATGAACCCTACTGAAAAGCGATCATCGTTCTAAGATGAAGTTAGTGGACCATGCTCCACCATGCTGCCCCTTTGTGGTTAGTAAATTTGAAAAATAAATGTTATGGATTGCGCGTAGAATATTGCGTTTATCAAATCGTGGACTTTACTTAGAAATGATAAGTAGCATTCATTTTTTAGTAAAATCATTGTAAAAAAATCATAGTCTCTCTAAGCCTGAATGTGTTGAAATTAGTGGTGTTCGGAATTAAACTTACGCGTTAACATTATTTTTAACGTCTGAAATAATCGATTTTCAACTCGTTTGAATCGTTTGAATGTATCTGCCTCAATCGTGACTTATTCGTTTGTAATTCGCTGTTTAGTGATGTAATGTGTAATTAGGGCATTAATTCGGTGTTTAATTAAGGTGGATTTTTGTACATGAAACGCGGATTTCGTAAGTTTACGTTTATATCTGGGACATTTTGTTAATCATGAGCCCATATCAATAAGAGTGATTTCCTCTGCCTTTGTGCGAAAGACTTTTGAGAAGAAAAGTGATTGAGCCGTTTTAAAAGTAATAATAAATACAAACAACAAATAAAGTAATATTAATGTATGTTCTCATATTTTTATATACATACAAATATAAATATGGCGAGTTGTTTGAAATAACACATATACATCTCAATCAATCAATCAATTATCTCTCGCTAGATTACGATACATTGTGAGCCAAAAACATAACTAAACCAATTCAGTAATTTTTAAAAATTCCGTATATTTTTCGAATACGGATTTTTCGGTATTCTTATGAAATATGGGTCACTCATGCATTAAATTGAAGTATGGGTCTGATTTGGCTCATATAAGAACACTTAAACGAATTGGTTGGTACAAACAATAATTTATTAATTAAATTCGCATCTAACCGGCAATCAAAGATACGTTGAAAAGCTGATTCATAAAAATAGTTATATCAAAAATCACGATTATGTTAATTTTGGATCAAATAACCACCAGTATTATGAAAACATGTTTACATCGTATATATGTCGTAAAATTTAATATAATTGGTGCCATATGCATCTTTTTTTAGATTATTATTTAAGATAAAAAAATATGTTTGAAAATACGATATGTATAACTTGCTTCAATAAATTGTATAGTTCTAATCAAACGAAAGAAATAGAAATTTCACCTTGTGCGTACTATGTATTATATGCTATTTTATTTTAAAATATTTATTGAAACAAGCTATGCAGATATTTTTTTTTTTTTTACTTTTGCACAGTATTGTATATTTATTGATGTAATCATTGAACTTTTTAAAATCTTTTTTTTTAATTTCATACAAGTTTTGAACGATGATAATGTCATTACATTAGAGTAGTAATTATTACATCCATAATCTAAAATAATATATAATTAAAATATCTTTAAACCGTCTTCTGTAACTTTCAGCTGTCTTTATTAAATGTTTTATTTTTATTTTGATGTAATTTTGTTGTTTTAAAATGACGTCATACTTTACATTACATTACATTTGTAAAACTTCATAAAATTAATATATTACATTATTAATTAAATATTAAATAAAATAGTTTTTAAACTAAATATGCTACGAAGATCGTTAATGCAGTGGAAGATTTAAATTGTATAATTTTGCCAATAGTTCAAATAGATGTCATAAATTTGTGATTGTTTTATACATTTTTACTGTATATAGATCTTATATATTTATGTTTAATGGAGTATTATATTATTTTGCGATTAAAGTTCGTTTGGCAAATAAATCTATAGTAATATATAAAAATAAGGTGGCGTGTGTCTCTGTGTTACTCAATCACGCAAGAATCACTGGTCCGATTTAAATAAAATTTTGCATGGACGTAGCTTATTTAACTGATCATTCGATGTTTAAGCCGGGGCCTAAGTCCCAGGCGGTAACTTCAGAGAGCGGCAAATTCAAACTGCAAACGAATGACCGACTTATCATTGAGTTGAATTTAATGGCTGAAATGAATAATATGATAAAAATAAATTCAAGTGCGGCATTTTTCAGTTTGTGCCCCGAATAAAAATAATTGAAGCTCCGAGGTAGCCAGAATATAGTAGTGTTTAACCATTTCAGACCGAGAATATTCCTTCTTGAATGAAAATGATTTCATTCATAAATAAAATTCATGAATAAAAGCGGCTTAGTTAAGAGTTCAAGATTTATAGCATTAACTGAACTTGCTTGATAATTAAACGCAGTTAGGAGTCCGAACTTATTGTCTGAGGTAGTTTTGTGAAGTCTCGAAGTGCAGAAGAGTTAAGGTTGTTCTAATGTGATTAAGTCAGAAATAGGTCTGAAAGTGGTTTCTCTAGAGTTCCTCCAGAATTGGAACCCTTAGAGATTTTATCAGTACAAAGTCCATGCAACGATTCGCTCGAATCTACTTTTATATAAACGCACCATTAAAAAGTAATGTTGCCATTCGAACTGAAATGCTGTTGCTCTAGAATAAGATTTTATTTTATATTTCACATGACAACAGTGTGACGAGTACTTAGTAGTAATTGTCTGTTTATTTTATATCATATCAAATGTAATTTTAAATATATATGAAGAAACATTGCGGCTTTGTATGTTAAAGAAAAATATTAAAGTAACTGTTTTACAGTATATTTTTAAAGAGAATATTAGTGGTTGCAAAAGTAACTGAATGTCGTAAAGTGTCCTTGTCTTTACCGCACAGTGAGAATGTAAGAACGAACGAAAACGGGACGAAAAAATGGGATGCCAATATCAAGTCAAAACTTTCGGAAAATGTATTGTGTACATCTCAAATAATTTCAATGACATACGATTTACATGAACGCAGTTTAATGTGCAATATATCTGATCCTGTAAGGAGAGATGGAAAGTGAGGATGAATTTGCACTAAAGGTGTACGAGGTCAGCTAAGCCACGAAGCGAAGCTAAGAGACGACCATCTCAGGCCTCGTAAGTAGCAATGGATCTGTGATCAAATAGAACTTGCTTTTTAATTTATAGAGTACCAAAAGAGCATGCAGTCCACCTGATGATAAGTGGCCACTGCCCATGGACACCTGCAATCAACCCCAGATAAGATCAGTCTTACCTGAGGTTGGCAGATGCGTTGCTACTTCTGAGGACTAAGTTGAAACGCCTCGGATAAATATATAAATATACCACATCCTTCAGACCAGAACATAGGTGTGGCGATGGTGCTTACGGAGTCGAACCACTCAGAGATCTACCACCTCTGTTCCATATAAAGTTGTTTTGTTTACCCAATGACCACCTATCGTCAGATGGACTGCATGCTCGTATGCTACTTAAAAAGTATAAAAAAAATACACCCATGTCTTAGGTATTTCTTACATCTGTGGTGGAAAGGCCCCCTTATGTTTTAGTAGTGTTGAGCCGGCTCTGTTCGTTGTTTATGCCATATAATGTATTATTGTAATCAATGCGTGTATCCGAATGTGTTATAGTAGAACTTTGGGAGAAATGAGCGGTTTTAAAATTATCGTAACGTCATATCATGTCATAGTTTATCGTAACGTCACGTCTTTTGTTTATGAAATAATGACGAATATTATAAATTGTCATGATTAGTGTTTTCTTGTATAACCTCTTAAAAGGGTTGAACGTTGTCACAAAAGATGATTTTATTCATTATGGGATTTTCTTGTAATTTAGAGATTTTGAAAATTTTCTGGTGAAGAGTAGTAATTAAATAAAAAACTAGTGATGAAATCACATAGTTACCTATAACATAAGATAACTTGTTTGAAATGTAAAGTTATCAGGAGTCGGCATTAGTTATACGTGGGATCCGCATATTGTCGAAAAATTAAAAAAAATCCTCGTGTCTTTCAAAGTTATGAATATAGGATTAGTTCTATGAAAATATCGTTCATGTAGTTATATTAGAGAATATTTAATGGTCCTATGGAAGTTCCGCAGTCTGGATATGAAATACACAAAAAAATACCTATACACACACCTCTGATTTCACACATTTTTTGTTGTTTCATATAAAATTAGTCGCTAGATGTAAAAAAATCGAAAATAGGAATCGTACTTATTTAGAATGGTACTTATTAAAAACGTTCATTTCTCATTAAAGTTTCATAATAATCGCTAGATGGCGCTGCATAGTTTATCGTACGTTTTCCCTAGTGTTGCTATGTTGAATTATCTGTTGATTCTCAATTGTATTGCAAGGATTCTATTGTTTTATTATAAGCAGTTTATCGTCTAAGACATGAAAGGTTCTAATGGTGTATTAAATGTTGATGTGTTGTGTATAAAATTTAATAATATTGATATATAAATCGGATCATTAAAGATTAGAATGGAGAATGTCGGTTTGTAAGAAAAAAAGCAATATTTCTGTATATATTCTCAAAATATTTTTATTATGTAACGGATATTCATGATATGCGGTTTTTGAACTTCTTTTTGCCGATATTTTGCAAATAATAAGTACGTGTTACTATTAAAATTTATCAATTCCACGATAATATTAGACTTAAAACATATATCAAAATATTGTTAATTGAATAAATTGATTATTGATTAAAAATATAAACTCGCTAACATTTTTTTAAATATAGTACTTATGTACAATCTTAATAAGTGATATAAATAATGTACAATCTAAAATATAAGCGTGTTTGATTTCTTAAAATATAGTGTTAAAAAGTCATTTTAACATTTGAACATTTGAGTTAGCAAGTAAATGAATGAATGTTGTATATAGATAATTGTTTATTTACAATGATTATATAAACTTAAACATTATTTAAAATAACTTTTTATGACATTCAACACAACGAAACAAATACAGTGCGAGCGAGAAAGAACGAGTTTCGTTATTTACGATTCTAAACTTTAATGATTCGGATAAATAAATAATGTTATTGCTTAATAAAATATCGGTTTCAGTAGCGGTGTTGATTTGGTAAATAATTGTAGTGAATTTTAAACTCGTGAATTGATATGACTAATGAAAATTATCTATTAAAATAATATAACAATTAAAATAAACATAACTTAGTAATAATAGTCATGTATAAGCCAATAACGAATTTTACATATTATTTTTAAACTTTGAAGTAATAAAACATATAAAAACATTTTTGTAGAGACTATTTGGAATTATAGCTTTTACATCGCTACGTAAATAAAATATATCTTATAAAGTATGCCTTAGTGTGATTGTCTGTGTGTATGCAACGGTAACTATATGTAGATTTTTCTTTACCCATACATACAATTTTAAGTATTTTATGCCAAGACAAAGAAATATCTGTTCATCGTTGCATATACATAAACTCATTATTATTATCACTCCATTTTTCATATTATCCGATCCGATATATCAGACGATATCGCCTCAAATGCGATATAAATATCTTATATCAGATATTTGTTTTTATGAGTGAAATATCATTATTAGTGAGAACTGATACCGAATCGGATAAAATGGGAAGTTATTAATGCAACCGCAAAGCAATATTAAGAGACGAAATCCTATACTATAATATCATAAGCAAATTATCACTTGTGTAGTGTTTTATATGATGTACATTCCAATTTCTCTTAGTAATAGCACTCGTCCTTGTCTTGTATGTGCGGGGAGAGCGAGACAGTGAACGGCCATATTGGTTCGTTTGCGAGCGAGATAGCCATATACAAAGTACCTAAAGTGCAATAAGGATGGGTGATATTAGGCAACGTTATGACTGAATTTTAATGTACTGTCATCTTTGGACATACAAGACGGGACATAATAGGTATATGGTTATTGTATGAATCACAGTTGTATGTGTAAACTAAATCAGTATATAGTTCACTTAAATAAATTGTACTAAATTATGTTGTCTTTTATTTAATTGCTTCCTTATATTTAGCGTTTGAAAAGACAGCAGGTGGAAAAAGTGGTATGTAGATTTGATATTAGCGTCGAGTTTATCTCTTTAAGCCGTATATTCTGTATATATGACACAGAGACGAATACACAAACCCATAAATCTCAACTCAACATTCACATTTCTGACTGGCCGGGGATCGATCCCGGGACCCACTGCGTGTTGACGGGTACGAATACCGCACCGCCACGCGGGTCGTCAAATATTTGTGAGTCCTCCCCACTCTAGTGTGATGGCAAATATTTTGAAAACGTCAAGGTCAAATTAGAACAGCACTTTTAAATTTATATTTATTTACATTAAGATTATTATGCAATAAAAATATTCTTGAAGCATTTATGTTGTACAAATTTCGTACTTTAATGCTCACATAGACATTTTGAAATGTGACGTCACAAATTATAGCTCCCCTCCAAAAACATAAATTTCTTGTGTACCAAGAGTTAGTTTGAAGGATATATTCCTTTCTTTTATCCGACCGATTTGGCTTGTTCACAGCGTCGCCCGCATTTATTTCAGTCGGTTTCCACTCCCCGTGTTCACCAAACAGCAAACGGTTATGACCAAATACAGCCAACTTTAATAAGTTTTAAATTACGTCGCCAATGAATTGCCGTTTACCGGTCAGTCACCGATGTTTGCTTGAGGCCGAATATGATCAAACTAACGTAATGTCAACGCGCAATTATTTGCATGTCATGCCATATTACTCAATACCAAATGCCATGATATATAACATTACTTTGAAAAGCAGTAAATCTTAGTTTCATCTTCATCTAAGAGGAATGATTTGATGAACGATGAATTTGACGACCCGCGTGGTGGATCGGTCCCCATACCGGTTTGAAACGCAGGTTCCGGGTTCGATCCCCGGCCAGACCTCTGAATGATGAATTTAGATTTCTGTTCTGGGTCTAGGTCTTTGTGTATGCCCATGGCACGCACGACACAGGAGAAAATAATAGTGTGAGGCTATAAATATAGAAAGCGTTATTCATGATTAATCGGTAAACTTACGAGAGAGGGCTGGGATACACTACTATCTATTAGGCAATTGAGTTCGATTGCTTTACATATTACACTGTTACCCATTTACATTAAAAATAGCCGTTATGGGATGCCGGACATGTCTGAAACATTGTATTGTACAAATAATATGCATAAATGACAAGATTGTGGCTGAAATTAAATTTATAGCATACTGACAGAAACACCATCTATGAATACCCCACACTCAGTTGAACTAACACCGCTGCCGCTTAGTTTTGTTGGATACTTAATAGCTTCGAAAATGTATAACAGATGGCTCTAAAATAAATAAAGGCAAGCATCGCCATGCCAACAATCAAATTTACTTGCGCCTAAAGTAATTTCACATAAAAAAATGTCAAAAACAGCAGCATTCAGTAGCAGTAAGTAAATAATAGTATTCAGCAGTAAGTAAATAATAGTATTCAGCAGTAAGTAAATAATAGTATTCAGCAGTAAGTAAATAGATGTTTCCATAAAGTTTTAGGTTTCGGAGAGTTCCATGTTTAAAAAGCAGCCGAAGGTAAGATGTTTCGACAAAGCTTTAAAATGCAGAGTTCCATGTTTAAAAACAGGGCAATAAAACTGTAAAGGTAAAACCGGGGTACATCACTAGTTACAAATGCGTATGCTCACATGAGCAGTTAACGAGCGTCTAACAAGCCCCGCACGATCGTTTAATACAATTTGTTGGTAATCATGCAGATGTGAGATTTTAAGGCGCTGCGCACGAGTGATTTACGAAGCTATAATGAGTTTTATTTTTAGCTGTATTCTATTTAACTTAAAGACGCTACTATACCTATTTTTTACAAGTTTTTTTATTTAATTTGCTTAGTTAGTTCGGTATTATGTAGGGGTGAAATCTTTCAAATAAGTATTGGAATACAGTTAACACCAACAGATTTAATTCAAATTTCTATAAGAGTTTGGTTTGGGGTAGGTACTATCTAGGGGTCAAAGGTTTCAAACTAATATTGCCAGTTAACACCATCACATACAATTTTCAAAATGCGTATTCGCGATTTCGATGACATCTATGAGCTTAGTGACGTCATTTATATCCAATATGACGGCCGTCACAAAATGGTGGTCCATTTTTAGGGTTCCGTACCCAAAGGGTAAAACGGGACCCTATTACTAAGACTCCGCTGTCTGTCCGTCTGTCTG
>DWNE01002459.1:0-18808 GCA_018249875.1 Cecropterus toxeus | reverse complement strand
AATGCACGGACGTATATGGAAGGACGTATATATACGGGATTTCCTTAAGCCTAAAGGAGTTTAAAAAAACGAAACCATTCTGCAAATAATTTAAATAAAATTGTAAAAAAATACTCCAGATAACCCAATAACGAATATATTGTACGATTTAACAACATTAATGTATTGTTTCTGTCATTATATGCTACAGTATTAACATCGTTGGTAAAATAAAATAGTTCAGTATTGCCAGTTCTTTAAATGTCCCTAAAATTTAAAGAACTGGCAAGAACTAATTACCGGAAAGAAGCAATTCTACAAACATTTTCTTCTTTAATGATGTCTGCCGAAACCAATGTATCGTTTATCAAAGCTACGTCAATGAATAAGTACGACAAAATTGTAAGGTAGCAAAACAGTAGATAATTGCAGATCTTTACGATTGACGAATAGGACGGTTCTCGTTAAAGCTAGTAATTAGGAATTCGACGTAATTACAGGCGTAGAAGGCATGAACGGAAAAAATAACCTTGCAGTCAAAGGAATAAATATAATAAATTATTGGTATTTGCGCTAAGTAGACGCGACTTCAAAATGTCTAGCAATTAATACTGGGATGGCGCTGATAATGAGGAAAAGTACACTATAGATTATAATTTTTTTGTCGCTCTGATTAAAGAAAATGTAAGCGATGTAAAACATAAAGGTATAAAAATGGTAACAACAATACGACCCAGTTCTATGCTACAAAAACGTAAAAAATCAAACTCGGCCTATTTAAATGAAACCACACGAAAAGCACCATCTTTATTATTATTATTAAAACGGAACATCCAATAAAAATTGAAGTAACACAAAAGATGAATGAGAACCTCCTACTTTTTAAGTCGGTTAAAAAATAAGGCCATGTTAGTGTAATCGTCAAAGAAATATAAAATCACAACAAAGTCTTATTCTTGTTCAAAATCTACTCAAGTGACTAGTTTCCATATTTCAAAATACTGACAAACAGAAGCATTGTTTCCATACAATGTAAAATTATATGCAAATGACATTGCAACTGATCGCTCTACGCCAATATAAATAAATCAGTTGCAGATACAAGCAGAGTATGCAAATGAGCAAAATCAAATACGGTACAGCTGTTTGAGACAAAGTTATAGCTGCTTTGCTAATTCAAATCGGAAATACAGATAGTACTCGTATTTTAAGCGCGTTGCTTTTACAGACATTAAAAAATGTTAGAAAAATCTGTAGTACGCGCCTGGGGTTCTCACTTCAGTTCAGACCCTCGATTGGGTAATGTATATGTTCAAAATCGGCTTGAATTTAAGCATTTAATTTAGAAAATGTAGTGCGTATTAGAAATTATTTAGCACTGCTTTAGGGCGCAGAAAATATTTAAACTAATTCGCATTCTTGACCAGCGCAAGGGACAATGGCCTAAACTCTTTTATTCTGAAGAGACCCATAACCATCAATGGGACAATAATGAGTTGACGATAAAAAAAATGTAAACGATGTTTCAAATAAATCTACGTAGCCGTAAGGAAAATAATTAATCAATCAAAATATTTCCTGATAACTTTAAGCAATTGGATCTTTCAATATTAAGCTTACAATTTTACAAGCTTAATGCCGCGGCTTAAACAGGAAAGGAATATTTTCGAACATTTGTTAAAATCGTACTAAAATCTATAGTCAAGTGTTATCATCATTATTTTTTGATTATTATAAGCAACATTATTCGTATGTTCGTGTGTGTATCGTGTGCGTCCGGCGTGCGCATGTTCGTGTGTGTGAACATTCGTGTACTTGCTTATATAGAAGATAGAAGTAGGGAAAACATGGGTATTTAATTTGTAATTTCTTGTTAATTGTTTATAATAAATCTTGAAATATATTTTTATTTTATATAAAATACCTCTTTAGCTAAAGTCGTAAATGAGGAGAGCCGTGTCCCCTCGGATTAACGGGATCTTAAAGCTACATTCAGGGAATTAAACTCTCTTCCATAAATCAGGCAGTTTATGACATTCTTTACCACCGACTTAGACCTTCGTAGCGATTAAATAATGAAAACCTTCATAAAACTCATGTAATTTTAAAAACAGTAAAACGTTAAGAATTTAAGCCATAAAATAAGAATAACATTAAAAGTACAGAAGTTATAAAAGTAATACGGATTATAGATTGTAATTTATTCAATTTCATTTAAATTAAGTAAGGGTTGTCTGCATCATTTACAAATCAAAACTTAGTCGTGTAGTGTCGTAGATACAAAAACTTACCTGAAAATAAAAAAGCGTTATTAGTAGTGACACGGGCAATTTTATTTAAAGATTAAATTAATTTGTAAATAATAAAGTGCAATAAAAGGTAAATTCTGCATGTCCTAAACCTATAATATATTTAGCGACGAACATTTTGTTCTTGTCGGAAATCAATTTTTGTCTATAAAGATGAGAGTCTAGGATGTAATGATAGGTTTATAGGTGTTAGAACTCTTTATGGTTCGCCTTCGGAAGCACCACCGCCACTCCTATTTCTGCCTAATAATAGCAATAGTATGTCTGAAGAGCCTGGTAAGGGAAATATACTTGTCTGTGGTAGTTCTCAGGATAGCAACACATCTGGCGACCTCAGGTAAGACTGTTATCTTACCTGGATTTGATCACAGTCACAGGCTACTCACTATTAGGTAGACTGCATTTTCGAAAACTCCTACAATTTTATTTATCAAAAGCCTGTAAGACAAGGCTGATCTATTTTAAAGAAGTCATGAATTGGTGCTAATAGGGCTATTTTGTCACAATCTATCAGTATTTAAACATATACAAAGAGTACAAATCTAGGTCATAATGATGCGTAGTTAAATGCAGCATTCATTCTGCTGACCTCAAATATAGAAGAAGTCACAGTCTTTGAAAGGTAAAATGCATGAATAATTACTGCTGAAAGAGCCACTTCATAATGAGGTAAGTCCTCTGATTGCAACGCATCTGAACATTTCAGATGACTTAAATGAGGTCGTGCATGAATATATAGAACGCATATTTACTAACGCATTTAACTTGACTTTTGATAATATGAAAAAAATGGCGACACAATAAGGGCAAGCAAAAAAGATAATATATTTTTTTTAAAGTTTATAAGTAAAGATTTTGTGTAGGGTAGTGATAGAATATGAAAAAAATTGTATGTGTGTACGATTCACACGGCAGAAGTGAAGCACAATGTAAATGAATAGTAAAATGTTTATACTCAGTCATAAGGGTATGAGGATTTTGAAAAAGCATATTTTTCTAAAATGAATTAATTTATCACTGCAACCCATTTTCATATGTCTTATTTCGCATATACCAAACTTACGATCTTATACAAGATATGAAGTAAAATCGTAAGCGTGATTCAGAAACGGGTACTGCGCCATCAAGTTGTTGCACCGACAGCTAATTTCGTAACGCATATTTATCCACCGAGTTTCAATTCACAACGTTTGTAAATATGCAATTCAATGTAATAGAATGTTACTAAAATAAAATAAAAAATTGTTAAAATTACAAATTCAGTGTAACAGTAATGATTACGAGTCAAAAGCATACAGTAAAGTAGGCCGAAGTTCTGTATGTAGATTAGCGAGCGCCCGCGGCCGCATCCGAAGGCCTCGGTACATAATAAGCCTGCCGCCATTGTTTTCTTCTTGGGCTGAATGGTTCTCCCGCTTTTTATACAAAAACTTCATTTAGCAAGCTTTTGAAATGAATTTAGAAATTGCTTTTTCTTATTCAGTTTTACGGAAAACTTTGTTTTAAGCTTGTAGGGTTGCCAACTATTAGTTTTACTCTTTTTATTACTTCGCTGCTTGAATGTTAGTTGTTGTTTTTTTATTTGATATTTTTTATATAAAATCAAAATAGCAGTGAGCATGTGATGATAAGGTGTCAAGATGGAATATGTCCATCATGACAACTTATGTAAGCAACTTCATATAGAACTTAGGTTCTAGCTAAAGTTAACAGATCACTGATCACAAGTGCGTTGCTGCTCCTGAGTACAATGATGGTCGGCTTATTTGAAAATGAGTGGCAATCACTTCCTAACACTATCCTAACCTCATTGACGAAAAGCCATACATCATGCTTCATTCTTCCAATGCAAAAAGTGTCACCAGAAGACCAGAACATTTACAGAAAGAGACAAAAAGCCATTTTGAACAACAACACGTCCCTACTAAATACTTCAAACACCTGGCTATGCTTGATAAATATGCAGCAGTTAGCGTGACCAGAGCCCATAAGCGATACCAAGAACCAGAATCGATAAACGCATTGCAGACTGCAACCATCGCGTGCTTAGCATGACTAACATTATCTAGTTTGTAGACCAAGTCTAACATAGGTACTTTTTGCTCTCTTCTGCTTCTATCTACTTTCCGTGATCGCATATTCGAGGACAGGATCGCATACCGAGGATGGACAGAAGCGTCTTCTCAAATAACCAAGTTGTGATCATGGTTAAGCTACCTTTGTGGGGATGGTAAACCTTCTCTGGTGTTGCGGTAATAAGAGTTCATTCACCAACATAATAAAGTATCTTTACCTTACCTACCTCACCCATCATATCAACACATGTGTTTGTTATCCTTCTATATTATAAGTATTTTTATCGGCAAGTTTCAGAAGTTTTTATTTCAGAATCTATGGATCTTTTTTAATCTATACTTAATGGGAAGAAACATTTTTTTTGGAAATTGGCAGACTTTTTCCTTGTTAAACCTATAGCATGGGTCACTATAAATTATTATGCGTACGTGTCATTATAAGTTTTATACAATTAAATACGTCGCTGAGACCTTTCACGATTCAACTAACCTTTATTATCTTTAAATATAATATCAAGAAAATTTCTTACCACAACAATAACTGCCAACAGATCAGGAAATATTTTGAGATGAGGCTCGGGAATAGTAAAGGGCTGGTATCCACTTTTGGAGGCGATACACTTCGCATTGTCACACTCAACTTTATACCGAACACAATGAGATACGCTTATAATTGTTCATGGTACACGCTATTTACTGTTATTCTTTTCTAAAATACTTAATTTAAATAAAAATAATAGTTTGTGATAATCTACATCTAAAGCTTAATTATTACACTTAATCACAATATACACAATAATAAATAACAAAAGAACTATAACACTAAATAAAGTTTAAACTAAAGTACACATATATTTTGTGCTAGCTAGTTCTGCAGATCCTGTTATATTTCAACTAGGAAGAATTCTAGATACTGGTGTCCACAACTTCCAAGAACTTACTGATCCTATAAGCCGAGAACGTCGTTGTCTAATTGATTGGTATGCTAATTATTCGGAAGGGCCCACTGCAGTAGATGCATCCTACCTGTGTAATTAGGGTTGTCACGTTAATTGATGTCTGTTATTAAGTATCGGTTATTTCCTGCACCGTTTCTTTGGTCAAGTGTCAATTTCAACTACAAAATTTTACACTAAGTTAAAATTCAACAATTAAATTCATTTTAAGTAAAAAAGATTGAATGTTAACCAAAACAACAATAACAACTTCTTACTAAACAGACCCTATGTCCTTTCAACTTCAACAATTACAAATGGGCTGGCTGACGCTGGGCAAAGGTTTTTGCCCAGCGTCAGAGTAGAATTTTTTAATAATAGACATCCCTAGCTACCCCGTCAATGGCTGTAATGATCGACAATAGATCATCAATGATCATGATCATGTAAGTTGCATCTAACCATTTCATCATTCACAAAACGCATTTCATTCATATAAATACTTCCGTTATTTTTATATTCATTTTCTGTATTTTAACGTTTTCGAAGGAAAACTTTAAAAGTTACCATGGGACCGACACCGAGTTATGTGGGAAACCTTATCAGTATCGAGCAACGAGGGGCTGATGTCGACGTGGGATTTTTACGGCACTTGAATATCTCGGAGGACGTCCCCGACGCAGCAAAGAGGATTCCGCGATATCCAGTGGAACGCATCCGGAGTCCTTTAAGTGCGTTTCCTGATGCCGTTTCCGGCTGAAACGCCACCAGGTAAGCTAGAAAAAACCGTTGTTACGACGGTATGAGACGTCAATACCACCGTCCTTCCCAGAGTTGCTTGGATGGACAGTTCGAGCTCCCACTCTTGCGGCCCGCAACCTTGGAAGCCCCGTCTTAGTCGCCCCGTTCAATAGGCAGGGTATACCGTAGCCCTATTCTAATGCCGTAACTACAGAGACGGTATTTTAAGGCCTATCGCGTACATAAAATTGTGTTATAAATTGGTATATTAACCAAATAATTCAATCGAGTTGTATGCTTGTACATTTTCATGACGATCAAACAGTTCAGTCGATATCGCTCATACAGTTAGTCCAGTAGTTATCGATTTATGTACTAGTTTGCTAGCACATAAATCGACGCTTATTGAGCGGTCGTCTGAATTGTCGCAGATCGATTGTTTAGTCGAGACAATAGACATTGAACTGTCGGTCGATAGTTGTGCAACTTTATTGAAAGGCGTTCGATGTGATTTTTTTATATTTTTTCAGTTGAACAGCTATGTAGTTGGTACGAATTTTCACCATTTAAGCCAGAACACAGCAGCGCATAACAGTCCAGTTATTAGGCAGAAATCGGTGTGGCGGTGGTGCTTCTGGAGTCGAACCACATAACATTTATTTATTTATCCCTTATGTACCTCAGAATTATAGTGTACAAAGCTGGACTTAATGCTATTAGCATTCCCTGCCAGCCTTCAGGTAGTCCGAAAAACAATGAAGGCATTCTACCATCTTTAAATCATAGCTAAAGGCTAGACATTCTACCTTGGTTCTACATACATCTAAAACACTTTAATCCAATTTCTCCTGATTTCCTCTATCATTTTAATCGCTTCCGTTCCCACATGCCTGTAGTTACGTGGTCTATTCGAGATTAAATCAGCCTAAAAACAATTAATCAAGGTGTGACGCGAATCAGACCCGCGTCAACGTCACTCACCGCCCACATCACTAATGCACAACGTCACTAATGTTATTATAGGGATAGTAAGCATACAACCATCGATTGAGTGACTAGTTTTCAGAAGACCTGCTGTAAAATGACCTGAATTAAAGTTTTAAAGTGTTGTTTCAGACCTGTTTTTTATAATTTGTAAATAAGCATGTTGTCTACCTAATGGTACTGCCACTCATGGATATCTGTAATCAACCCTAGATAAATTCTGTTTTACCTGTGCATTTGTAGGTGTGAGGAGCACCTAAGCCGCTGAACGCATCTCTAGCTGGTTAGCTACAGATGTGTTCAGCGGC
Source organism: Cecropterus toxeus (assembly GCA_018249875.1). NCBI lineage: Eukaryota > Metazoa > Arthropoda > Insecta > Lepidoptera > Hesperiidae > Cecropterus > Cecropterus toxeus. The sequence continues at coordinate 11,477 of DWNE01002459.1, read as the reverse complement.
TCAGGTTAACCATTGAGGACTAAGTTGGAACGCCTCGGATAAGCATATCTGCCCTACAACACCCTTCAAACCACAATGTAACCAAAAAGTACAAAAGTAGCCCATAACTATGCTGTTGCAAGGCCTCAGGAGAGCAATGCATATTGGCCACATATGCATTGCTCACCTCAGATAACTCTGACTTATCTAGGGATGGTTATTGATGTCCATGGACAGCTGTGAAATAAAAATTTATTGTCTATAAATAGTAAAATCTACTACAAACACCAAAATAATTCCTTTAAATCAACCTTGAACTGAACTTGGACTTCCTACGCTCCGGCTTTCATATGTTACACTCAGTCAACATAAGGGCAATGGGCAAGGATTTTCCAGTCTCGAGAGGTCCCCTCTTTAATCGAGCAATTCTCAAGGATCTCGATTTCCCCTTGGATCCTTTAACATTTAATCACAGTATTACAACGTTAGAGAAAACATTGTAATATAATGTAAGAATGTAAAAGATATTTACCATCCCCACTGTTAAATGGTTTATCAACCTTATCGTTTCACTAACGGTACATACGATTTCTTCCGCGGTCTATCCGGGTTTCAATCAGATTAGGGACAATTAATCAAGGTGTGACGCATCAGACCCGTGTCAACGTCAATCACTAACGTCGCTGATACATCATTTATGAACTGTGTGATTTATTTATACGTAACAATTTTTCTTCCAGTTCATACGATCAAATGGATGAGATTGGGAACATTTATCAGGGCGTAGGGCCCAACCACATGTGCTGCGTCTCATGCATCATTTATGAAATGACGGCTTTCATAGTCCCTCGTGAGTGGTAATGAGGACCTCTTACCTTTCGTAGATGAAATGGAAGAAATGATTTCTTTTGTAGATGGGCAATTTAGATTTGCTTTATTTTCTTTAATAGCATGATTATAAAGGATAATGGTGATAATACTTCGTGGTTGGATATTAACGCTATTATTTATTCTGATGGAAGTTTTACTTTATTACAACATTACATCATAGTTAGATTTAAGATTCCTATCTTTTATAAATTATTGGTAAGCTCTAGCTACTTACGGTTGTCAATTGATGATAAATAAATTATTAAAACCAGTCGTCGATAGGGGAAGGAATTAACGGTTATTCTATTACCAGAATAGAAGGATGTCTTTTTCTTATAACTAACCATAAGTAGACTGGTAGAGTGGTATATTACCGTCACATTAATAATTCGGTTTTCATGAGATAATACAAAATATATTTATTATTTGAGGTGGTCACGGGACCTTACTCGAAAAGTGAAGTGCTTTACTTACCTTACTGTGAAGTGCAATAAGCTGACCGTTCGCCCAGCATTCTCACATTGAAGACGGAGGTATATATTTTTATTTTAGATAGATATATAGATAAAACATTTTCACCTGTTACTATTGCCACTAGCACGCAAGGGTTTAAATTGTATTTTTTTCGACGGAGATACCAACGGCCCTGACTTCATACAAGCCAGTTGAAAGGAAGTTTCCGTAGCATTTTGACATTTGAAACACCAAAAGCAGCAATGCATCGCTGTCTTTAAAGGAGAGCTCTTTTGCACTCTTTTTGAAGAATCCTAAGACATAGTGGTCCAGCTCAGGAGGTATTTTCTCAATTTGTACGTTGGTGGTAGTAATAGTATTAAGACAGACACGAGGTATCAACATAATCCAACTCGGGTCTGTTGCAGAGGAAAGAGAGGTTCTAGAAAGATTTTAGTAGGTAGGTAGTCAGACTGCAGTGAATATTTAGTACGCTGGTAAAACAGGTAAAACAAGAAACATGGTTCTCATTAAATTAACGTCAAAGAAAAGGTTCTGCAAAATGATTTCTGAGGAAAAACCGACGGAAACAGTTTGTGCAAGAATAATGAGTTTCTGAGTAAACCAACAGTGCGGTATAATTCCTTCAGAAAGTATACAAAGAGTAAACAGAATAAATATTACATATCTCTTTTTTATATGTAATGGGTAGTCACGATATGCGGTTTTGATGTGAAATATCTATAGGCGAAGGTGATTACCTGTAGACGTGGCAAGGTTTGCCGTGGCGACGGGTTCGCCACACCGTACACACTACTACATATAGACTGTATATATACCATAGTTATACATACTTGATTATATTGAATTTTCTTATTTAATATAATTAATAAATAGTTATAATTTTCTTTAAAAAATCGCCATATTTATTTTATTATTATGCTATATATTTAGTTCTCATCGCAATATTGTATTTTATGTTATATTATTACTTGTACGAATACGATGTTTAACATCTGCCAGGCATCCCGTGACAACTAATTTATCCTTATTAAAAAAATCGCGGTCAGGACTAAGTTTGCGGTCCGGTGAAAAACTGCAGACAAGTACTAGTCGTAAATTAATCTATCTATCCAACATTTAGTTCGTTTTTATTTTTAGGTTGTATAATCACGATACACGACACGTACATTCTTTACGTACTAAAAATAACTTGTTCTTTACGTACTGAAAATAAATTTGTGGTAACTTTACATTATTTGTAGTTTACATAAAATTGAAATGGATGCTGCAATACTATTCGCTTAGTAGGATACATATAAAATTACGTATCTAGACTATTATTTATCTTTCATTTAAAACTACTTATAACATTTTTTTTTGTATTTCGTCGCTGCAACAGACTTTACGACCGGAAGATCGAAGAAATTTCTTGCACCAGTTTCGTCACCATAATGAAACACCTTCTGAAGCGGTTGTAGGTTGTTGACGTCCAAAAATATTGTTTTAAGAATCTATAACTAACTATACTATTGTTTTAAGATCTTTAACTTTCTCTTTTTCCAACTTGAGCTTTACATGTAGCTAATGTATAAAGAAATACTTATCCGAGCCTTTAACTAAGTCTTCAGGGGTAGCACCTCAGGAGTGGCCGGCCTCAGGTAAGACTTTAATCTTAGTTTTCTACCACTATCCGATATCCATAATTCGCTATTTAATAAAATATATACGAATAAAAACAGTCACGATTTTTTTAATAGTTTATTAAAAATAAATAAAATTATTTGCTTGTGCAGTTCAGTATTATTGGCAAACTCAGCTGAGTACTGAGTGGATTCAGCAAAGAAAATATTTGAAGTATCCTCGAAAAATATTGAATTTCGCTTACTTCCGTGTTTGTTCGGGAAAGTAAATAACAAGTAATGTAAATATATTTTCTGGAGCCGAGGAAGGTACATAACTATAAATATAATACACATCAAGTGACTAACTTCCCTTGATGTAGATAATAATATAACAGTCACACTCCCCTTCTGGTCTTTACGACGGTATGCGACTACACATACCAACATCTATCCTGGGGTTGCTTTGCTAGACCGTTCGAGCTCACATTCTTGCTGCCCACCCCCGAACACCCTTTTAATCCTCTGACAACTTCTGGACAAGCGGGGATACCGTAGACCTAGTCTAATTCTGGAAATACAGTGACGAATAGGCCTAGACCTCAGGACTATAATATAGCTACGGTATCCCTCGCATGCTTAAGACGCCACTATAGGGCATGATTCTGGGTTCTAAGCGGTAAAAGTGGAAGTTCGAATCACCGGAAGGCCACCGAGAGGAATTTAGTTGGAAAATAGCACATACACGGTGACACTTACGGCAGCGTATATCATTTGAAGGTTGATACATGTCACCAAAAGATACATTGAGAAATATATGGCTTTACGGAAAACAGGACACCCTGTTAGAAGATTTCGGATTATCGGTGGTATAATGTACATGCGAATAACTTGCGGAAGGATGTTATAATCGGATGCATTAGCTGGCCGGAACGTTTGTCGGCAGATAACAACGCTTTGATCATGCGAGCCGCAGATCATTTGCGGTTTCCGGTCCATTCCCGGGAAAATACCAGATGTATTTACACTGTATACTTTTTTAGTATACATATGTTATTCATTATCAAGCCATAATTGTCCCACTGCTGGGCAACGGTCTTCTCAAAGAATGAGAGTTTTAGGCCATAGTCCACCGCGCTGGCCAAGTGCGAATTGTTAGACTTTACATACCTTTGAGAACTCTTTTTTTTAGAGTACTCTCAGATGTACAGGTTTCCTCACGATGTTTTCTTTCATCATAAAGGAGTGATAATTAAATTCTAATATTGCGTGTATGGGATTTGAACCTCGGACCCTCGATTGAGAGGCCGATTTGTAACCATTAGGCTATTACTGCTCTTGATATATATATCAAGCACATATGCTATTAATAATAACATATAATGTATTTTTTTTTCATTTTTGAAAAAACGTCTTATGTATGAGGGCGGCAGGAAAAACCGCGGGCCTTATGAAGAGGTTCCCGAGTTGCTTACCCCTGCTATAAGGTGCTTAGTGATGGGTCACAAGAAGCGTTAGTATTACGTTCGAGGCCCGATTGTCTGTCGATATAGGCAAGGACCAATCCCGTCAAAATGCATATACCTACTACATCTGCTTCAAAATACTAAAAAACAAATGAGCGCAATCCGTCGCAATTTTAAAAGCCGAAGAAGAAATTTAATGTAACGCAATTTAATTTTTAGCAATCCCAAAGTTTCAGTTTAAACTCGGTATTAACTTCGTTGGCAACTTTGTAACGAGGGTGTCACGGTTTATGACTTATATTTCTATTTTAAGTAGATATTTAATTTATCAATGTTACTTCCATGACCTTAAATAATATATAGACAGAGAAGTTGGAGCATACGTAAGTTATTCTTTGCCCGACTCCATCAGAGGAGGGTTCATGTTTTCGAACGTATGTATGTATGTTAGTATGAAGGATTGTATGTACGTGTGCCAATTTCTCTAGCACGCGCTACAGCCCAAGCGGCTTTAAGGATTGTGACACATCATTTAAAAAAAAATTAGAAGAAAAAAGTAGAAGGAGGAGACTGGGAGAGGGGGGGACGCTTTTATGTGACTATTTTGACAAAAACTTATTAAAAGTGTAAAATTAAATATTAATGAAAACAAAAAGCCGACACCTTCAAACAAATGAAACTGAAGCCAATCAATCGTTTTTAAGCCGTCGGATTTTTTGGTGTATTATTTTTTTAATATCACTTATTTAGTCAGTGGGTTCTAGTCGTGCAAATATTAAATTTCTTCTCCACTTGATAACGAGAACAGGCGACCCGGTTCTATCTGCTCGTGACGGTTTTTTGTATTTTTCACTCCTTTACAACGTTCCGGAGATAAGCCATGCAGAAGATCACACTGCAAGCGATGAAATATCACTAATGTGTTCTTTAGATAATTGTTTTCTGCAGTTTCCTTTGGGCCCCGGGTTCGATCCCCGGCTCGACTATCTAAAGTATAAATTTTGATTCCTGTTTTGAGCGTTTGTTAATCCGTTTTTGTGTGTTTCCATGGAAGTCGCGACACAAGAGAAAATCCTATGGTAAAATCCTAGCCTATAGGCTATGGACAAAAAAAAATGTTATAAAAATCTTTTCTATCACTAAATGATCAAAAAATCAGCAAAGTGCGAATATTTCAAGTGTCTACCTATTGCCGTTTATCAATGTAGTGAATATTGTTAAATTAACAGATTCATAAAAAGAAGAACGGCATCATCTACACTTAGAATTTAGTTACCATTTGCTCAAAAAAACTTTCCGTTCAGTTTTTGCGTTTCATTGGACGTGTGTGAATGCCAGCTGACTCAGCTGTGGCACTGTTTGCATCGGCTTCAGATAGAACTTCTGTTCTATATAAAATTGGTTACAGACGGCCATGGGCGGCAGTTGCTACAAACCACCAGATGGGTTATTTAACAAAGGGAAATCTCCCTTCGATTTCCAGATTGGTGATCATGCCTGGAGAGCGATCCTGTTCCGATAGTCCTATATCAGTTCTTGTATATCCGTCAATTAGGCTGTTAATAAAACTTTGATAGCGTGATTAAGAATACACTAGCGCCATATTTTAATGAGTTAAAAGAAGACGCCACAGACTAATTGCGTTACAGAGCTGGCATCCACTTGTTACTATTTTATTGCAAAATATTTTTTCTGTTGTAATCGCTTATAGCTTGCTCTTTGGTAATGAAACGAGCACCAGTCCTGTCTCGGTATCCCAGTGGAAAGTAATAAAGTCCCCGTAATATATAAGCGACGGGAACGTGAAGGTAATATTTCTTTTGTCAACGCAATTTTGAATTGTTGGGAAGGCACAATTTGAAATGATATCTGCAAATACGAGTATGCAAGTCAGATCTAGCCACAAGGTAAGAAATTAAAAATTGTGAGTATGCCAAAAAATATAGATACGTAAAAATCTCGGAAAAAATAGAATTCCATTTTTTCTTATTTGCCCCGTTATTGTATAAATGAATTAAACATATATATTAACACTGCCCAATCCAAGGGGAGGGATTAAGCACCCACCCGCCCCCTCCTCTGAATCCAAGTACATCTGACACAAAATTAAATATTTGAAACCGGAGGACCTAAGCCATCCCCCAAAATCTAAAGCATTTTCAATAACGAGAGATCATTCTTTCGCTGTTAAAATTCTTTGAAAACCTCCCTTCGGCTAGTTCATTCCCCACTCCTCCAAAAGAAAATCGTGGTAGCAGTACAAGTTTAATGTAAACTTCAAGTTATGTATATATTCTATTTATGTCCTAAAACTGAAAATGCCGAAGCCATTATCACGATAGTTTTACAAAACGGTTTTTCCCAGAGAGGCTCGACTGTTTTTCCCTCAAAAATGCTTAAATTTCTTGTTAAAAAAGAGAATCCTGCACAAAAGGATATGCGGGTAAAGCGTCGGGGGGCGAAACCCGTATATAAATAAGGAATCGTTCAAATTGGTTGTTCGTGATGTATTGCAGCACAACAAATATCGTATTGCAGATATTAAACCCGGAGGCATTTCAATACGCTTCATGGGATTTTCATCTCCAAGAAAAATTGCGGGTACAAAGTTGATTTTGCATTTTGCATAGTCGGACTACTATGGAATAAGATGTGGTGAAATGGTTTTGGAACATAAAACTATTATTGTATGTTCCTACTCCACTGCGTCAGAAGGACGGTAATGTTTTTCGAGCGTATGCATGTATATATCTATTTATTTATCATTTATTTGGATTGCCAAGGGAACGTATGCAAATATGGGGAAAAGGAGGGAAGACAACGATTTATTTAATTTACGACAATATGGGTATGATATGAAAGCTAGAAAACAGACCATTCTAAATATATATTGTATTGTACTTTATTGTATTTATTGTACTATTGTACTTTATTTGACTATATTGTCGAAAACTTATAAATCGTTAATATATCATTATGAACAAAAACGTCGTCTACGCAATCGGATTTTTTGTTTTAATATTTATAACAATGTAACTAGTAATTGAATAACAATTTCTAACCGAAAGTAGGTAATAATTTGCTTTTATCTACGACATTTGAAACAATTTTTTGTAAGATTTTAAAACAAACAATTAATAAGTAAGTATATAACCAGTTATATACTTACTAATTATTCAAATGCACTCATGGAAATAATTCGCTGCAACTTTTTTAACCTATTGAGAGTGCACTGCGATTCAAACACCCTTTCGTTTTAAAAAACACATTTCCTATTTCAAAGAAACACGCACCGTAATTTTATTTTCAATGCACGCTTTGCACTTTCAAACACTTCGTTTTAACAAAAGCCCGGAGTGAATTATGTTTGTAATATTTCCAGCATTGAGTCTGAAGTGTATAGTAAAGCATATCACAGACAGTATTCATGGTGGGTAGGGTGGCGGGTGAAGCGAGATATAATTTGGCGAGACTCCTGAATTGCATGTGAATAGACAGCAGTACACAAAACGGGACCATACGTCCCGATTAAAACGGGACCATCCAGTTTATCATTATTTACAACTTTTTGTACACGGTAAATAGAATGCAGTATACAAGACGTGACCATACGTCCCGATTTGAAAGGGACTATCCCGTTCATTCGTTCATTCATTCACATTTATTAGTTTTTGTGCACGGAAAAATTATAGTAATCATACGTCCAAAAATACATACAAAGAGCTACTTATTGAAAAATGAAGTCTTCCAGCAGCCCTGTGATCGGAACAGGTGTATAAGCAAATCTAACGCGCACAAAATATAATTAAATAATTTCGGTTGTTCGTTCGTATTTCCCTGTACAAAAGGTCGGGACGGAAAGTTGTCCCGTTTACTTTATATGATGGTTTTAATTATGGACAACATTTGTAAACTCCTGAAACGTGCCGTGAAAAATGTCACTTAAAATCACCTGGAAGGATTCTCAGGCAATTGTCGAAAAGTTTATTTGTCGTTTGAAAATTTTAATTGATTTTTTATTTTATATATGGTTATGAGATATCCCGTTTTGGGTCAAAAAAATGTGGTCACATTAAGTACACATGAAACATCAGAACACATTCATGATGAATTAAATGTGATTTTGTGTTCAAAGGAAATTTTAATTACACTTCGTCCACGATTTATATATGTATATTGATATACACAAAATATCGTAACTAAAATATGTCAATTTTGTTATTTATTACAAAAAGGCGAGTTCAATGAACTTTCATCGAGATCTTTAAACGTACATAATTGCCTCAGATCCGTAGTAGAAACAACATTGACTGATTTGCTTTGCTAATAAAAAGTGTTTATATGAAAAAAAAATACGAAAACAAAAACTTGACCGCTAAAACTGAAATTAAAGAAACGCGTGTCACCGCGCGGCCAAGTGCGAGTTGGTACAGTTTTCACCCCTTTGACAACTTTTTTTAAACTCCCAGGAAACATTCTAAGGACACCTGTCCTTAGGATGTTTTACTCCACCGTAACTCAGTGGAGGAATTATTATATTAATTTCTCATACACATTTAGAAAAATCAATGATGCTTGCCTGGGAGTCGAACCTCGGACCCTCGATTAAGAGGCTGATTAAGAGGCTGCTTCAACCATTCGGCTATCACTCTCAACAGTGCGTATACATAGAATAAATCAAAATGTAAACCAAAATCCAAAATTCTTTTCAATAAGTTGTGCAGTGAGCTCTAACTTTGGTTAAAATACTATATCTCCAAGCGCTTTTCACTAGTTTCAAGCACTTAGCAGTTCCCACTGAGCGGAGTAGATTGCAACTATTCACTGTACCTTCTCCGACAGACTCAGAACAAAAAATAAGACAACGTTCTTGACGTATTGCATTTAAGCGTTCTTTTCTTTCAGACGGGCCAGTATTCGGTGGAATGTAGTATCCGTCGCCTATGGACATTTGCAAAATCAAAGGAGTCGCCAATACATCGCCGGTTTTGAAGAATTTTTTTTGCACCTTTCTTGAAGAACCCCATTTCATACTTCAGACGGAAGTTCAAAAACACGGCATTGTAGATTTAATTGAAACCTGAAGTTTTTTTTTTTTAATATGGAAATAGCAAACAAGCATGCAATTCACTTGATGGTAAGTGAAAATCTGCAATCAACTCTTTAAAACTACCACTTTTTATGTGATATCGATTTATATTATGCCACTTAACATACAGTGCATTTATAAATTTATAGGCATTTAAATCGCATAAAAATATGCCAATTCATTCGGAATTGCTTTCTACTAAATTCAACGTGCATGATTGTATCGGTATTGTATTCGTATTTGCATTTATGCATCCTTAATTTACAATTTAGTATACTGCAATATATTGTTAGAGAAACTATGCCAATATTTTTGCAAAACGTCATAACTTTATTGTCAAAAAGAATGTGCACATACTTCATATATGAATTCGCAAAAGTTTCAAAGATACGTTGCAATATTAGTTAAAGATGCGAAGTCTATATTTTTGGTCTATACCACCAATTCACAGACAGCACTCAGTCGGCGCAAGTGACATTAGGGAGAAACATTCGTTGCACTCCTCTTAATAATGTCTTAATGTTCATTGTTTTAAACAGCCTCACTGTTATTGAAGACTCGCTTCCGTGTAAATGAATTCTTATGCACGAAATTTCTAGGTTTAATATAATTTTAGAATAAATTACTACCGTGTGTATGTATATCCATTCCTTTTGCATACGCTACAACCCGAATGACATATGACATATTATTAGAATCGTTTTAGTGTGCAGAGTGTCATAGGCTGTTATTTAAGTTTAACAGTAGGGTCTTATGTTTTATAGTATGTTTTGGAACCAGATAGGTAATGAATTTATACTTCCCATTACCCACGTTGTCCCTGTGACGTTACATTCTTGTATTTTTCATTATTCCCAAGTGGTTTAAAAGGAATATCAAAATGCTCTTTCATAAGTGAAATTTAAGCAAATCAGCGATAACTTTACAAGTAACAATCATTTACAAAATTTTTTGTGGATATTACTATGCCAAATATTTCTATCTCAGTTCTATTCAGTGATACATTGACGATCCAACAACTGAAATGTGTACAAATTGCACCAAAAACACGCTCATATTTTTCAATTCGCGTTTTTCACTTGTCAAGTGTTTCGCACTTCCGAGCATAGTTTGCAACTATTCACAGTACATTTTGCACTTGAAATTTACAGACATACATTGCACTTATGTCGACAGACAGACGCCATCACTTCACAAGTGTTTTGTGAGCCGAAAACTGTCCAAAACAACCTCGAGAGCCGTGTAAGGTATCATTTATATGTAGATTTTTTGTTATAAATTGAATGATATAGCAGTGCATGGGTTTTTGTGAGTAATATCTCGTATGAATCGGCTTTCCCCAAAACGGTCGGATATTTTTAGAATAACTCTTCTCCCCGCCGCAAAATAAAAGAAAAGTTACGTTAGTTGTGTTTTACACAAGTTTTGTGTGAGTTGAGCTAACGATGAACGTGTTAGCTCGAATCACGCTAAAACATCTCCTATACTTTGAACAAATATAAAATTGGCTTATTTCTAAGCTTAACCCATATAATCAAGCCTACAAATTTTTTGAAGATAGAACTACCCAACACATAAGGCGGTGGCAGTAATTTTAATATATGAAGATGGTAAAGCTTTCTAAAATTTCATTGCAACGACATAGGAACCACAAATATCTATTTTATTTATGCTAAATAGCTGCTGTTTCTCAACACAGCAACTTGTCTGTGATCGATCTTAGCCAGAACTATTTTCTTATAAAGTTAGTAATAAAGTTTATATGTGAGAGCGATCACTTACATCAGGTTAAACAGTTTCCTAAATAGATCACTGAAACTGCAAAATCACAGTGAAAGTCACAGACGTTAACTAATCCATCCATAATAAAAAATTAATTGCGTGTCAGTAAATTGCATATACTCGTATTTGCAAATAAAGCAGATTGGAGAACTGATAATAAGAAATAATAAACATTTCTATAAATGTTGCAGTGAAACTTTAGAATCGTTGCGATTT
>DWNE01002458.1:0-18811 GCA_018249875.1 Cecropterus toxeus | reverse complement strand
AACATATATTTAAATTATTTTATTGCTTTTTGGTGACATGGAAGTCGGTTTCTATTTTTTGTTAAAAAGTTTTATTACCTATACTGTATAGTTAAAGAAGTGAGTATGATTTTTATGATGGTGTGTTAGAACTCTTGAAAAAAATCGTCCTTGTGGCTTCCGCAAATAAACTAGGTACTATTTTGAACATCGTTACGACACGAGTGTCATTTGTTGTTGAATAGTAGGTATTCTACGTCACATCAACTCGTTACACCCGTATAAAGGTGAGTAATTTTATTCCTCTTCGTCACAATGCTACATTTAGTACCATTTATATCACAATACTATTGTGTTAGGTCAATTGACAAGTACCAATTAGTAACCCCGGTAGAAAATAAATATTTCGTCTTCGTTGTTACACCCAACTTTCCGTATCTTAGAAGGAAATGTAGATAGGTACATCAGGAACATTTTCAACTTCATATTTAACTTTAGTCGTCTGAGCCAATCAGATTCGGTATTTTCTTATGGTGTCAAGCAAAACTTATTTAAATACTTAGCAAAGTTCTTTTGGGTTGTTGTAAAAATATGCATCTCTCGATGTAGGCTGGTAATACAGAGGTTCTCACTTCACTTTGCTACTCTACTGACCTTATAAATCAAAAATCTACTTAAGCGACTGTACTACAAATACACTAGAGAATCCGAATATACCTACACATCGTTAAGTCACTCAGTACTATAATTATATGCATGTATGTTTTAACGGGTTACCTTTGAGCTAACTAAGAAAACTGTAGGAGTGTCTCCTTTCACTGCAACTTGTTGGTACATTGATGAACGGTTTGCAGTTGTTTTGTCGTATGAATGGTGTTTGGATGGCACTTATAATTGCGAGAGGGGGACACGCACGGGGTTGCGACTACGCCAGTGCCGCGCAAAACTCATAGCTCTCTGCTCGCGACCGCGCGTGCGTGTAAAACGCAGTACACGCGCGTAAATACATACATTTTCCCATTGTTGCCTATTTCCGCTTCAGCTGCAAAAATATAAACGTTCAATTAGTATGTGTTGTTGATAAAGACCGTTTGTTAATTCTGTGCTTATAGCGGTGCATGATACGTTTGCTAAAAGAAATTATGATTGTCGTAAGGCACATTTTGTAAATAACTGCGGTGAGTGAAAACTTTCATAAAATTTTATTGTTCTGATTTATAAACACTACTGATAAGGAACCTGTGTGTTAAAAAGAAAGGGAAAAAATACTTATCCATTATTTATACTTTTTACAAAGGATATTTTTATTAATAGGTATACATTTTTTTAGTTTTAAAGGTTTTATATTTCAGGTGCTTTGAGTTCCTCATAAGTGTAAATAAGTATTAAGGATGTTAATCTGATTCCAGCTATTTTGTGTAATAATGATAAATATGTAGCTAAACAGAAGACCTCTGAGCATCTAAATGCTCAAAACAGATTTATTAACTGAAAATAATGGCATTGTAATTAAAAAAATATGGAAATTTAAATTCTATATTTTCCTCTGCTTCTAATGCGATTTGATTACTACCGCCTACAGATCTGTGAAAGCGATATAAGATTTATAAAACCAATTCCAATTGTAGGTATACAGGTAATTGTTACCCAAGACCAGCTACGAATGCATTGTTATACCTGAGAATTCAATTTGTACTTACCTGAATATACGTACTAGTAGGTATAAGTTTTATGTTTTACGATTTTAATATTCAATGCAATAGGATAAATCTTTAAAAGATTTAGAAACTTATACATTATATTTTTTCATTCAGAATTATCACGAAAAAAAAAGAAATTAATGGCTTCTTTTCGTGATAAATGTGCCAAGTGTATTAAATTTTCGGACTAGAAAACTATAGCAGAATTTAGCGTAGCTGTTGTGCTACGCCAGAAAATAATGCGATTCATATTTGTACCTACCACGGTACGCATCTTAAACGTTTAAAAAAATATTTAAATTTCACAAATACACCGAGGAATACATTATAAAACTATTTCAAAGTAGTGTTTTTCCAAATAAAAGGGCTTTTAAGAATTGAATAAACTAAAAATAATAGTTAACGTACCATTGCACGCAACATTTTAGCAATATAATTAGTAATTAATTGTTACCCTAATTATATTAATACACCTACATATTTCTACACATGAAAAATTATATTAAAACATACCTACTTATACTTATGAGCATTCTAATTAGTGACGTGACAACAAAGGGAATTTAAATGACTTCCTAATGTATTCTTCAAGATTTCATTAGTTAATAATGTTTTATTCATAAAGTTATGTAGTGAGATTGATAATCTTTGTAAGTGGAGTAACATTCACTCAATCAAGATATTTCCTAGTTCTTAACAATGATGTAAGGATTATAGAGCAATTATAAGAAAACTTTTAATGCTAAGATACTAAAGATTGAATTTAAAAATTAATTCTATTTTTACAATGTAACATAATTATTTATAGGGAAAATACTTCAAAGCTACTTTTTTTAAGTACCTATTCTTTTAACATATTTTAACACAGTTTGTTTTCCAAATTTTACGAGCTGAGTTTTTTAAACAGACCTTTATTTTAAGATGTCATAAATTTCTATTTGCAAAAACTGTAGCTATTCATGTAGTAGGTACGTATTCTAAAACATGTATTTACCATAAAGTGACGTTGTATTGCGTAAATATGTGTTTTCATATACAGTTTACGTGATAACATCTATACACAAAGATGTGTTATTATTTTTTATCATCACATTTTCTACTTCCCAGATATTTTTTACACTATGGAACCAGAAGAACTAGCTTGCGTCAATGATAAGTGATCACAGCTGACCATGAGCGCTTGTCAACTTCGGGTAAATTATAAAGGGATTGCTGCTAATTATTACTGTATTGCAACTATAAGCATTTTTTAAACATAATAGTCAAATGGGCATACTACAAAAAGTTGCTACTTGAAAGAATTATGAATCTCGTATAGAGCACGCGTGATTGCGCATCGTAAAATTTACGAGTAGGTACATAGAGTATGTATTTATGATAAAAGTAAATATTTGATGTGGTTGAGATTTACCCAGACGTGAATAACATTGAATATACATTGTTTACTTTGGACAGTAGGATATTTATGACGCTATTCTCTGTTATAGGTATAAAATATCGTTCTCGCTTCGTAGTTCTCGGGGTGTGCGTGGATAGTTTCTTTCTGTTCCTTGCTCTGTGGATACTTTTGTGCTTTGTCAGGTGACTACAGAACATGAACTTCTAAACTCCGTTATTTCTACTGTATAATCCCTCATTTTTCTAACTTGACATAATACAAAATAGCAAAGCGTGAGGTATATGGTTTGACTGAGATATGGGTTACGATGTCCACCTTTTTACATGACAAAAAAGTCTACGTTGGCTGTGTGAAACATATTGTCTTGGTGTAAATATAAGATCTCGGTCGCTTCGCATGAACGGTGGGTTTTCAAGAACACTGGGTTGAGAAGTTGAGTTCCATTTAGAGTTACATAACTTTTATTTGTTTTGTAGTAGCACAGACATGACATGACCCGGTTGAGAGTAGGGATGTGACTTGGCTGGGGAAAAATCGATTTATATATTAATCGATTTAAAAAAAAATAAACAATCGATTTTCCAAAAATCGATGTTTTTACAAATAAATAATCGATTTTTTAATATATTGTTACTACCTCAAATATTTTTTTGTCATTTTGTTGACATGTTTATGCAAAACAACACAAAATATATATTCTAAACTCACTCGTACATTTAATCATGGAGTTATATTGTGAAATTTATTAAAAACTAAGTTTGAAGTTAAACAAGGACAGATTTTTTTATAGCCATCGTCGTTTATTATCGACCGAGGTTTGCCAAAATAAATAGTATTTTACTAGATGGCGCTGCTAGTAATTCTATTAGAAAGCTACTGTTAATATACCAAAAGTACGTGAATCTACGGAATAAAAATCTTTCGGAAAAAAGCCTACGGCAAAAAAGTTGAAAGTGGAATAAAAATCGATTAATGTAAATTGATTATTTATGGTCAACAAATCGATGAATAAAAAATGATTATTCTCAAGAAAATAATCGTTTAATTAAATAATCGATTATTTTTTCACATCCCTAGTTAAGTGAAAAACTTGCGGCCATTTTTCGTTAACGGTTCTGTGTTGCAATTTGTAGATCTGTTGTAATTTCTTACCAGCTAATCTTCGAATGTTAATTCAACAGTATATTTGCATAATACAGCAAGTCCAAGCTTTATGTCTTACGTAAAAAAAACATCGAGGGCTATCATAGGATAAATAATAAAATATTTAGTAATTGTAACTGTAGATAACTGTGACATAACTATTCATGATCAATTCGTTGTCCCAATTTTTGCACAGATAATTTGAAATATTACATAAATTATAACAATTAATTAATTGATGAAATTACAATTTTGCTTAAATTTTAATAATTATAAATATAAGAATTTTGATATTAGTATGCTAATCCTTATTGAAAAATAAACGATTATGGTTATGCGTTGTATGCAATTATCTAATAATGAACTGGCCAGCTTTAATTATTTTATGTCCCATTGGTCTGGCCATTGGCCTCTTCTTACAACTGAAGAAAGCTTAAAGCGTACACAACCCTGAACCTCCAAAGCAAATTGGTGGAGACGATTTGATTATCTAGTACTAAGTTATAATTTAAACAGTACAGTTACTTCAAATCACAGATATATAACTCAATTCACGGCCTGCTAAGTATTTTGTAATAATCACAAAGTCCATGAATCAGTTTTTTGTCATCATCGTCATCGTCAACCCATTATTGGTCGAACTGCTGAGCACGGGTCTTCTCTCAGAATGAGAGAGTCTTAGGCCTTAGTCCATCTCGCTGGTCAAGTACGAGTTGGTAGACTTCACACACTTTGAGAACTCTTTTTTTTTTTTGAGAACTCCTCCACGTAAAGCAGTGATAATTATATTCTAATACGCACATAATTTTAGAAAAATTAGAGGTGGCGTGCTTGATTGATTTTGCCAATAGTCCCCACACCTACCTTGCGTGTTAGTGACTACAGTAGGTGTTGATAAATACACAGAAAGATCCCGTCCGTTTTCTGGACTTTGTCCCTTCGTCCCTTCACTCCTACAACGTCTACGGAAAGAGTGCTTTTCAAGACCGATACCACACACCAAGATTAAGTTATAATGTACAAGTGCATATTCTTTCGAGAAGTTTAAATTTATTCGTATACTGTCAACACAAATTGCTTCGCAAATAAATACTCTAGTTTTAATTATTGTCATCTTAATCGCTACTGAAAAATATTTTTTCTAACACGGATGTTATAATAACACTAGCTCTCGATACAGCTTACCTATCTAAATATCTATTGTTTGAAGAAGTCGCCTTGTTATGCAAGGCTTAGCTAAATGTAAAGACGACTGGTGAAAGAGTTAGAGTTGAATTGTTCGATTGCAAAATTACGCTAAATTCCGGTACCACTTGAATGGTACACTATACCAATTGGTCAATCGGGCTCTTTTCAACGTGTTTTATTACCTATTCATGAAGTCACTCCCAAAGTTTGTTTATGTATTTGAGGTTTGCGCATCCAAAGGTTTAAATATTTAACATTTCATGACTTTTAAGTTATAATAAGAAGTTTAAAAACTATTAAAAAAATAAAATACACATTTGCAATTTTGCTGTTTTTGTAATAATCATTAAATACTGCTGTCCTTAAATTTAAATGACTCATACGGTGTGCACGTTTTACATGATTTATGGAAATAGTTCATTAATATGAAGAGCAATTTAGTTGAAATATTACCTATATTACACTACAGTCTACTACACAGTCAGCAGCCAATAAATAACAATTACAAATAGGCTTGTAATCGATATTTATTGGCAAAACTCTACAGTCTCTCTTAAATTTAACTTTACCTCTTATATCGGTAATATTCACATAAGCATGCCCGAATTTTTTGAAAGCAAAGAAGCCTTGAAAATGAGCTTGGGCACAATTATGCCTTTAATCAAGTCTAACATAAGCCAATTGGATAGCCAGTTTCCTGCCTGCTACATTAGGGTCGCCGACTGATGTTGTTTAGACACAAGGGCCTTTAAACGTTAAACATCGTGAATATTTATATACCTAGCTGTCATACATAAATTGTGACCGGTTGGAGGTTCGATTTCGGTTTCGGTCAGAATTGGCCGAACCTTTCGGATCGGGCAAAACGTATGTTTGTGAACTCGACGGTACTTACTCGAGCATTTGACTGGTAAGCTCTTTGTATCCACTTGTTCTACAGCGTGACGATTAGTCGCATCTATCAAATATTAGCAATCAATTAAATAATTATATTTCATTACATTATTGAATCAGAAAATAATAATAGATATAATTCGTTCAAATGTTTATGTAAGTAGGTAAATGTAAATAATCTTATTCTAGCTATATGTGTATAGTTTCGTACGTCAAAAACTTTCGGTTGCGGCCAAAACTAGAACAGAAGTTGGAGGTTTCATTTAAGTTTCGGTTGGTCACTGTAGACGTCCTCCCGTCCGTCGCTACTAATCATCCAACCAATATCCGAATATTCCTTTTCTGATCCTATGGGATCTGAAAAGTTTTAAAGACTCACATTTACTCGTAACATTCTATGAGTACACACATATTTTCGCAAAAAATCATGTGATGATGTAAGCAATCACAATACAAAAACAAAGGCGGCGCTATCTTTGTGAAAAGATTTCTCTCGTTGATTAAATCTGTTTCATTTGGTAAGTATAATAATAAGCTCAGTTGTTTCAACATCTACTTTATTTGCAGCTGTTGACTGTCAGAATCCACACATTTTCCATGAATCGAGAAGACAGAAAAACGACTATATATGCAGGCGACTGGGTGACGAGAAATTTTCCCACGTAGGATTACCGCGTGCGGATATCTTCACAAAATAATTTAATCAATAAAGTTCAATTGATTTCGTTTCAAAATGCATCTAATTAAGTCCTTCTTCAAAAGGATCACCGATGATCTCAAGCAGAAGAAACTAATACCATTAAAATTGTTATTCTTTGTACACGCATCAAGTAAGTATACTTATTATTTGTTTCTATTACAATATATATGTCGCTTAATGTAGCTACAACGCTTGTAACTCGATACATCCATTTACTGATGAAAATTGATTTTTAAATTTAAGTTAGTAAGTGCATATTGGTAATGCACCAATCTAAATGTAATAAGTAATAAATTTACGTAACTTACCGCTAGGTAGTTAGCAAAACATACCACACATACGCAGACATCACTCATCTAATCTCTAACCTATTGTAGCGCTGTTCGTGCTGTACCCGTACCTCACGATACATATGCGTGAGTTGGGCATCAACGTGGAGGAGACGGCCATCATGTCGGCGGTGACGCCCGTCATCTCGATCGTGATGCCGCCTCTCGCCGGGATGCTGGCCGACAAAATTGGCAACTTCAGGGTCAGTGCACTCAGTTATGTTTCTTCATTGTTATTGATTTATTGTTTATATCCTTTGAGTCACATATGTGTTATGACAAACTTATTTGTAAATAAGTCGTTCATTAGTGTTTGCTTTGATAGTCATGTCATCATCTACGATTTATTATCCCAGATTTCGGCATCTTGGATAGAAAATGATAGGACACAGTACACCACGCTTACTGTAGGAGTTTAAGATTTAAGTCAACTTATAACAACTTTTTAAAAATTTGTCGTAAACAAGCTTGCAGTTTGTATTTGTCAGTGCTGGAGACATCCACAAACAATCCTAATTAGGGTATGAGGCATGCAGGAATCGGCCATAGATGTTTTGCTATCCAAGAACTAAGTCGGAACGCCTCAAGTAAGTATTTTTAGCGATTTTTAACGATATGTGTTCCTTTAAATAAAAAGACAAAATTGCTGAACACTATTGACCTGTCGATGAATGAAATGAAATCAAAATTTATTTTTATCAAAGTACATAAACTGTGACCGTTTAGTAAGATTTTTGGTTATGCAGGAAGTATTTTTGTAGGGTGACGTAGGTACATAAGCAGTTTTTACACCAGCAAAGAAGATGAATATGATCTTGCTCATTAACTTAAAGATACCGCTAAATGTTTTGAGGTCGCGATCACAGTAAAAAAAAAGTTTTGTCAAAGAACATGTTACATTAGTTGCGATACATAAAGTACATAGACGGAGATACGATTCCCACGTAAATTAGACATGTAAAATTTGTTGGGAGTTTTGGTGCATAACGAATGTATCGTATTGTACACAGTATTGCGAATTTTATTCGATTCTGGATACAATAACCTTTACCTTGTATTGTTGTCTGTATATCGAGTATTGATAGCATTGTAGAGTCCCACTCGTGTGGCCGCAGCGTGCGTCACACGGCCGTCCGAGCCGGAAGCGTTGAGCATTTATTAGTGTATGCCCACATTGGATAAGGATCATTGCTTTTGTGAATCGTAGATGATATCCTAACAGTGTACTGCTTATAAGTACTACTCGCTTATAAGTTGATATTGCGAATATTGTAACAGTAGCAATGGATACTGTTACAATATTCGCGATATCAACGTCTTTATTCGTTGGTCAATGTTTGAAATGGTTTAAAACACATTATAATAGTTAAAAGTAATGTCCGCGAAAACCATGTAATTATTTTAATGGGTAGTTTTTTGATGTTTGTTTTTATATTCCGATAATTTTACTATTTTCGTACTAAATTCGGTTGGTGATGTAACTTTAATTGTATCGTAAGGTCATTAGCAGTTGCGCCGATCATCTTAAATACCGCATCCTGTTTTTCTTTCAGCAATTTACCCATTCAGATGATGTTTCATTTTCCGAATGAGTGCCTTCAAAGTGCGCATTGTAATGCCACATGGACTCATGATTTTTTGTTGATGTGTTTATTTTTATCCTGGCATTTCTGATCTTACAGTCTTTAGCAGCACATATTAAATCGGTAGAATCGAGTACATTCTGAAAGTTGGTAGATTGGCGTTATGGTTCGACCGGGAAGATACTGTGGCGAACTTCCGCTACTCAACAAAGAGATGCCGACACCGTATTCTGAATCACGCTATCGGAGTTTTCTCAACATCGCGCATATAAACAAGTTCCGAACAGAGACTGTCGGAGCACGGCCACTCCCCAGGCATGATCACCTAGCTCGGCGGGAGATCTCCCTTTGCCAAAGTATCACCGCGGGGCTTATATCTAGAGTGAAGCAGTCCTTTCATTTTACTGACTTACATATGAGGTGACCATCTTAGACCTCAACAGTAGCATTGCACCTTTACAAGTGTATCAATGCTTTACAAAAAACTACTTTAGATAAGAGAAACTTACCATCATGTGGACTATATCCTCGTTTACTTCTTCAATCTTTCGAAAGTGGATTAAATTATTCATTTACTCCGTAAAAATAATATGCCCCTTCTTGTTGTGACCACACACATAAATTTTGTGTCGAAGATTATTGTTTTCATCTTTGTTGCCTTACCTGAAGTTTACAGCAGTTGTGTAAGTAGTAACTATCGAAAAGAACAAAGTTGAAACAACCTATGTAACTACATCTAATTTTCTTATATAGCCAGCTCTAAAAAAAATTGTTATATATTTGTTATATTCCTAAAGGGGCTTGCAATGCGTATATAAATATCACTACGTTTACTAGATATTCTCCATTCTTAATCTATGTATCTATTTTTAAGATATCTATGACTACTATATATAGCGTTCTAGTTTCCAAATGGATACTGGAGACCAAAAAAAGATTTAATTTGATTTGAACTTCCCCAGTAACTAAGGCAAGGTATCTTCATACCCGTATATTTACAAGTGGGAAGTATCAATCTGAAATAGATACAATCAGACAGTTGTATGCTATTGACAGCGTTATTGGGACAATGCAAGCGACCAACCCGAACACAATAACAAACCACGCATTAAACATTCCAGCTCTAAAAGTTGTTTAATTGCCGTATTGTGTCTGATATTACATAGTTTTTATAATATACAAGCAGCAGTAAAACCTGATGGTCAATAGCCATTGTGGCCCATGGACATCTGTAATTAAGCCCAGCTATGATAAGTCTTATCTGAGGTTTGCTACAGATGCGTTGGTACTCCTGAGGACTAAGTTGGAACGCCTCCCTTAGTAAGGGAGGTGTATTAGTCGAAAAGGTATGGAAAGTGACCCTTACCATACCCTTACGACTAAAACACAGCATCGGTTAACGCTGTTGTTATAAAGCGGAAATAAGTGTGGTGATGGTGCCTCCGCAGTCGAATCTGAAGAGTTCTATCACCTGCCATCGGATAATAAAATTATCCTGACAAATCCGTATACTTGACGAATGTATCCAGTAGACGTTGACGTCTTTTCAGAACGAGAAGTTTTTATCCTGAAGTGGTATTAATATATAGAAAATGCGATGAACCCACCCAGTATTCATTCATTTGTATATCGCGGGTTCAATCAATGTACCAGTTATCAGTAAACAAACATTTATTGGAACAGGTGTAAGGCATGATGTGTCACAGTATGTATTTTTTTTATTAAAAATTCATTATGAGATCAAACACTGTTCGTTGATATTCCTTTGTAATGGAGACAGCAAACAAAAATACAGTGTACTGTTACAGGTAACGGTAAACCTGTGAGGATCAGTTTGAAATACCTAATAATATCACGTTTTTTGCTGTGCGTATGATGGAAAATTTCATCTGCCACCCATGGACATCTGTGAGCAACTTTATACAGAATAGGGGGTTCTATCTGAAGTCAATTACAGATATTACCGTCGAGCACTAAGATAGTCGCCTTATATGAAAGAGAGACGGCAACCACACCCTTCTACCAAAACAAGACCAAAACGCAAGAACTGCTTCACGCTGGAAATAGGTGTGGCGGCAGTACCTGCCCGGTCGAACCATGCACGTTTAACCACCGTCCAATACCTTCCACTTCCTTATACCTTGAACACAGCATCTCTTTAAATTGTTGTTACAAGATAAATGCATGTAGCAGTCATTATCAAGAGGTCCATTAAAATCAAAACACTCTGTAACATGAAGATTATGTTATACACAGGAGTAAATACGAATAATTTTGTCAAGATATATTTGCTCTTTAGTATTATTCGCTAACATTTGAACGTATTAAAGAGAGAGCGCAATGACTAAACTCGACGCGGCTGAACCGCACGTGCATTTGCTTATCATAGGTATATCCTTTCACTGTCTTAATACAGAATAATACAACCACACTAACTCAAGGCATGAACTGCGGTTACTTCGAATATAGGACAACATACAGTCATAGAGTTAACATTGTTTGTACTTAACTATTGAAATATATCAATAAATATTGTTGAGGACGATGAATAGTAGCATTTAGTTTATATATCCTCTAAGGATTTATTTGCAATAATCGATGAGTTCCATGATCTCAGTCCTCAGGAGTAGCAACGTATCTGTGATCGACTTCAGATAGAACCCCTGTTGTATATGAAGTTGCTTACAAATGTCGATGGGCAGCAGTAACCACTTCCTACCAGGTGGACTGCATGCTCGTTTGCTACTTCATTCTTATATAACAATTTACGAAGTATGCTGTTTTTATTTTTCTAAACGTTTAAAACGCTTTGAGTCATGTACATTGACGAATTTGTCGGAATAATTCCAGGACGTATTCATTATGTGTCCATTCACATATACTACAGTCAAACAAGGAGTGTTTGCGTAGGACGGTATGGTAAGGGAGACATAATTATCTGAGGCGTTCCAAGTTAGTCCTCAGTAGTAACAACGCATCTGTAGCAAAGTTCAGCTAAGACTCTCATCATAACTACGACAACTTACCATCAGGTGGTCAGGTTATACAACTTCTTCTATATTATAAAAAATACGTAAAATCGAGTTGCATTGTGGTAACTAAAGAAATGTATGTTGGCGATGGAATGCCTCTAGTGGCTGCGTAGCAGCGAGGTAGTCAATACTATCCAGGTCCAGTCAATACTATACATAGAATGTAATCCATGCAAATAAAAACACATTTAAAACATTTTTATACAAATTTGCGCCCAGCCACGCTGTTATTGCTGTGGTTGAAGTTTTTTATTATATACTACATATGGGAGTAGCAAAACCTGCCAGTTTTCCTGATGGTAAGTGACCGCTCAAAAACACTTATGATAAGATCAGAATTTCACCTGAGATCGAACGCAGATGCGTTAGATCTCCTTGGATAAGTCTCTTTTACCATGTAGTTTGAAACCAGAACACAGCAGCACTTAACATTGTTGTTATGAGGCATTGGCGTAATGGTGGTGTCTACAGATTCGAACCACTAGCGGTTTTACCACGTTTAAAAAGGTTAAATTTAAGTTTAGATGTGAAATATCTATAGGCATTACCTAATTGTTGACGTAGCGATGTTTGCATTTATTGTTTTGCGCCATCTTTTATATATTATTGGAACTATTAAGTATCGAATAAGACTAAGCGGGCTGCAATGTTAGTTCGATTTAGTGCGAGGTTCTGTACCTACGTAGGTGGCGTTATTTCATTATACTATATTTTTAGTTCCCGTCGCAATCTTGTTTTTTATGCATATAAGTTGCACGAACCCTATGTTTCTCATTTCCAGGAGTGACGGCATTTTTTTTAGCTCTGTCGTATTTGTACGTGGAATAATGACTCCTGAAGATTATTATTAAAAATAATAATAATCTTCAGGAGTCATTTTTTTTATAAATATGAAGTAGCAAACGAGCAAGTAGCCCACCTGATGGTAAGTGGTCACTGCCGCCCATGGACATTTGTAAGCAACTTCATATAAAACAGGGGTTCTATCTGAAGTCGACCACAGATGCGTTGCTACTCCCGAGGGCTGAGATGGTCGCCTCATATCAACTTATTTTCACGCGAATGCGTCAGAAGGAGGAAGGAGGGTAATGCTTTTCGAGAGTATGTAGGTATGCTTGTTTGTATGTATGTCCATTTCTTTGGCACGCGCTACAGCCCAAACGGCTTGACGGATTGTGATGTATGACGTATAATTAGAATTGTCTCAACTTGCAGAGTGACATGGGCTATATAATTTGTAAAAATGGCGCCTGGAAATACATAATTACATACGCCCCTGATGTCCAGTCGCCACTTAACATATTATTATTATTATAATTTATTATTCTTATTAATATACTACTCGTGTACGAATTCATAAAAAAATCATACCTTCTTTCTTATATCCTTATCATCGGATTTTTTTCTTTTCTTCCTCATTGACGAGGTAGTGTCTTAATATTTATATCCCGTTAACCCATTATTGTCCCACTGCTGGGCACGGGTCTTCTCTGAGTGAGAGAGTTTTAGGCCACAGTCCACCACGCTGGCCAATTGCGAATTGGTAGACTTCACACACCTTCGAGAACTCTTTTTTAATAAGAACTCTTAGATGTGCAGGTTTCCTCACGATGTTTTCCTTTACCGTAAAGCAATGATAATTAAATTCTCATACTTGAAAGGTAAAATCAAACAAATTCTCCTTGATATATCTTTGTAATAAATTATTTCATTTTATTTTTTACTTCGGTGAGTTTATAATAATTTTACTTTTGAATGTATTACTTATTAAAAAAAAATGCAAACATTTTGGAAAGCCTTACACACAGACGTGATTAACAGAGAGACGGGGTACAAAATATAAAAGGGGTTAATTTTGAGGTTCAACTTGAACCGTGCTAAGGCAAACAGGCGCCCCATTAAATATTTTCCCAAGTTTTTCTCCAGCGTTATAGTTTTAAATGAGAATTTTTTTTTGAGAGAACACTGTTACCTGTGTTATGAGAATTTATTTTCTGTTTCGAAGCTGGATAAATGTACTTGCATGAACTAAATTATTTATTACTAAGTTATTCCTGCGGCTTTGCCCGGTCCCGTCACGTGCACCACGGCAATAAGTAGTCTGTGTTTTAATCAAGGTTATAAATTATCTGTGTGTCAAATTTTACCAAAATCCGACGTAGTTTTTGTGTGCAAAGGTAACAAAGACACATACTTACATCCAAACAAATTTTAGCATACAGGTGGAATATAAGTAACATGGATAGTGTGGATTTGTTAAATGATTGGATTTGAAAGGTTCTAGAATCAGTACCTTTTCTTAGAAGGGTTTATGTAGCAGCTAATTCAAATACCATCTTGGTTTTCAGGTTAGCAATAAATGCCTTTAGGTGGAATCGCTGTTCTATTTAAAGCGAGTCCATACGATTGCCATAACCAGCGGTGACCACTTAACATCTCTTTTGTGTGGTGACTCGTGTAACACTGGACCAAAATTGGACATGAAGGCATTGGAGAAAGTTTCATATTGTTTTATAAATAGAACATTGCGTTTTTTTAAAGCATGGAATGGTTATAATTTTTATTGATTCCCATGGTTGTGATTCCTTAAAAAGTTGGCTAGTTAGTTGGCTTTTAGTTTGAAGTTATGTATAAAAAATATTTAGAAATTTCCAATATTTAATGATTATTAAAATTTTATTATTTTTTTGTCAATTTTATATATTGACATCATCGTAATTTTATAAATTAAAATGCAGTTCATTTTAAAACAACTTGCTTAAGCAATATTTCTCGTAACAGACACACAAAAATCATGTCTCAACACTTTTTGCAATCAGGAATAATTTGTGCACCGTGATAGTACTTTTATCTCCAACCAGACATGTAACCTGTTCAACGAGCAATTACATAAACGTAAAACATGTAAACGCGACGTGTTTATTCGTTTACGGCGACTGAACTGAACACCCCGTTTACCGTACAATGGAGCACCGTGCGATAAAATATCTCACTTTAAAAGTAAAACAACGAAATGAATAATTAAACCCGTCCGGTACAAGCGTACACGGATTCCGCAAACAAGGATTAAAAGTTTAAATTATTTTAACCGATTTAAACGTATGATAAAGCTACGATGCTTTCAGTGGATAATGTCGACACTTCGGCCCCTTGTTAATTTAACTTTAAATCTCGTTTGCGCATTGTCCACGTATGTACTAATAGGGTGCGATATACGCTGTAGGATTATGGCCGGGATAACAAATTAAACTCGATAGAGTGTTCGTAAACATGATCGCATGGTGGGCCGTTTGTTTTGGTATTAACGGTAAATGCAAACTGGTTCAAATGTACTTTGTTTGGATTTTGTGAGTTTTTATTATTTTTACTCCTGAACGCTAGATATGTTAGATTAAAAGTTATGATGATGTTTGTTTTGCTGTCCAGAAAAAGACGTAGACAATATAACTAGCAATTAATATAATTGATTTAACTACGATTTTTTTAAGGATATAATAATGGTATTAATAAATGTTTTAATATACATATTTGTAATATAATTCTGAAAACTGTCTCCGTGCATTCGTGTATATTAAGATTTTTTTCATAATGCTGCTTGCATTGAGTATGTAGATTACCTGATGGTAAATGGTCACTGCCGCAATTCTAAATAATACAGAGGTTCTATCTCAAGTTAATCACAGATTCCTCAGAGGACTATGAGTCGCTTCTAATGAAAGTGAACCGGCAATAACTTCACGCTGGATTTATAATTTTTTTTAGTATTTCTTATCATACTATGATGTACATAGATTGCAAAATGTAAACAAAGTTCTTTAAAGGTACAAGAAAATATACACATTCTGACATGAGACCCCTTTATTTGAAACTTTTTTTAGTATTTAGCATTTGTTATTACTGCAGACAGACGGACAGATAACCCAGAGTTATAATAATAGAGTCCCATTTCCCCTTTGAGTACGAAAAAAAGACAAATTCACATAGACTTTAGACAGTCATTTAGTAACTGCGGCCGTTTTATAAATAAATCACATCCCTCACGGACTAACCGTCTTAATTACCATATTCTTGCAATCTACGCCATAAGTATAGTTTTTGTCACTTCCACCCAATCTGCATTTCTAATCATCCTACGTCTTAGACTATTTCGAATTCAAATCAGATGCGTTCATGTTGGCAGGTCTGAATTATCTCTAAGTGGTTTTTCATTGAAACTGTACCCATTTGGTGTGGATTATATGATTGAGGAACATAAGAAAATGCGTATAAGAATAATAAGAGAGGAGAGTTGGAAAAAATAGAAAGATAAAGAAAAATAGACAAAGGCAAAAAAACTAACCGTATTTTAAAACATAGAATTGAAAATAACATATCAGTGCCGCTGAAAAACAACTATGAAGTGGATATTTTTAAAGCCATCGCAGTTACCTTACAAAAAAATAATGTTTTATATTGGATACTATTGGAGAGATAGACATATTATCGGTCACATGTTAGAATTAAATTAAAAATAATTTTGTTTTTGTCATTGTTTTTTTTTAATATATCTTTACCTAACAATATTGCAGATGGGTTACCTTATAGATAGTAGTCACCGTCGCCTATGGACATTTGCAACACCTGAATAGTCGCCAATGCATGGCATTGAAAGACAGCTCTTTTCGCACCTTTTTTGAAGACCCCCATGTCCAACCGCTCCACATACTAAATCAGATGGAAGTTTAATCCACATCTTGCACATCAGTGAAAAAACGAGCTTGCCTAACCGAACCGTGGAGGACCGCAACGAGTTCAGTTGGTGCGGGCTGAACCTTCAACGATTGGTACGGTGGAAAAAATGTGTTGTGGTGCAATATGTTTGCCTGAATTGTCTATTTGTTTACGTCATCCATACTGTCTGAACAATACATGTTGAAAAACAAGCAATCTGTACGACGACACTTGGATATCGTTTGAAAAGAATTCTCTCTGAAGATGAGATTTCATAACACATAGATTCAAAATACTTCTTAATGTTGGTCTTATAGTCCTGTATAGTGATCAATAAAGTTAAGTAATATACAGTTTTAGCTTTGCTCAAAATTTGTGATAATAAAAATGAATAGAGCAACAAAATTAATCAAAATCTTAGCAAATCTGCTATATTTGATGATACTAGGATACTTAGTTATTCAAAGATCACACAAGACAGTACTAGTAAAGAAAATAGATCGTTTTCTGTCTGATATAAAGCACATACTAATGTGGACGAAGATTGCTGGTTTAGAAGATAAAGGCCAAAAACATTTCATAGACCATAAGTGTAATTTCCTCAACTGCTACTTTACTACTAACAGGAGTTTGTTTGGAGACATAAGGTACTTCGATGCTATACTTTTTAATCTCCAAGATATAAGTGAGGGTACCGTAGAATTGCCTGATGTTAGGGGCGTGTACCAGAAGTATATCTTCGTGGCGAATGATTCAGCGGATAATTATCCTGTCTGCGACCCAGTTTATGATAACTTCTTTAATTGGACTTGGTCTTATCGGTAAGATATTATGGAGTATTCTAGATTTAAATTTTTGTAGCCATACAAAGTCTCCTCCGTGATTTTAATATGATAGGAATAATCAATATGCGGTATTTTTTTTTTTTACTACCAATATTTTCCACCGTATTTTCCTTTGATTTTTCTTGGTCATGTTTGTTTCTTTTTAGTAGCACCAAGCAGTATAAAGCGGCAACATTTTTTTGACTACCCAGATTTAAAAATACCACCAACTTAAGTTTTAGCGATGTAAAAAACACAATGAAGAAACATTAATGTAGATGAATGCGATGAACTTAGATATTGTGAACTGAACGTATATTTAGATGAAAGACCATTGCCTAGAAGTGTAGTTAAGTGTTTTGTTCCAGATATGACTCTTCAATTACATATAGGTTCATCACAGTTTATAACGCCTATTATGACAACCTGGGCTCACATTTCCAATGGATCAAGAACATGACACCAATTGACCTTACCCTGAAAACTCAGTTCGTTACTAAGTCGAAAGCAGCCGCCATTTTTCTAGACAAATGTAAGAGCAGAAGCAATCGAGAAGTCTTCCTTAGTGTTCTCCAGAAGAATTTGGCGAAATATAATTTATCCATTGATGTTTTTGGCGATTGTGGGCCTTTAAAGTGCAAACGAAAGACGATGTTCCCATGTTTCTGGAGACTAAAGAAGAATTACTTCTTCTATATGGCTTTAGAAGATTCCATTTCGATGGATTTTGTGACTGACGTAATTCTCTATGGCTATAAGTATAATGCAGTGCCGATTGTCTATGGTGGAGCGCAGTACGAGAGGTAATATTCTTTTTATAACAATTACGGTTTTTACTCTCATAGCTCTTGACTAGGATTTTCTTCAGTGTCGTGGGCGTCTATTGACATACGAAACAAATGAACAAATAGAAAGAAAACCCGAAACAGAAAGCTAAATTTATTCAATTAGAAGTAATCATTTTCCTGGTCGTGGATCGAACTCGGAATTCACTGCCTGTCAGACCAGTATGGTGACCGTTCCGTCGGTAGTCGTCTTATGTGTTTGAGGAGTCTGTACTGTAGAGGCAGATGGCAGAACCACGTATGATCTCAGGGCATGTATACATATTCATAGAACTACATAGAACACCCCCATAGAAATGTTAAGAAACGTCAGGCGGAGTTGAGAGGTGGATAGTAGTTAAATGTTGTCGTAGTTCCTATGAAATGTGGAAATCCCTGTAATGATACCAGTGGTGTTGCGAGGGGGAGGGGGGCGGAGGGGTGGTCCGCCCCGGGCGGCACATTTTGAGGGGCGCCAAAAACAGATTTGGGGGGCGGCAAAAACA
>DWNE01002457.1:0-18815 GCA_018249875.1 Cecropterus toxeus | reverse complement strand
AGGCACCATTTTTTAAATTATATAGACTATGGCACACTGAAAACTGAAACTATTCTAATGATATGTCATACGTCACCATCCGTCAAGCCGTTTGGGCTGTAGCGCGTGCTAAAGAAATGGACATACATACAAACATACATAAATTGATAAATATTACTCTCCTTCTGACGCAGTCAGATATATATTTATGTGATAAATCGATCATCATTACCTTTTTGAATAAGTAACCGAGAATAACTAATAATTTGTAAAAATATATCGATAAATCGATTTACAACATAAATCGATTTGCTAAATATAAAAAAAATGTTTTCGCGAGTTGGACAAGTTCTACAAAAATAGTAATAAGACAAAATATACTATAAAAATACAATATTTTTTCGCATGTTTTATTCTTGTAGGGCTTCTGGCCGAAAACCGCCAGTCTCCTTTGTTATTAATATTTAACACTTATCCGAGGCGTTCCAGGTCAGTGTTGTCAATGGTTACTGTAGTATATGAGTAATATTCTGATAAATGAGGGTAGTCGCTTGCTAGCGAGCAACGACTCGCCTAGCACTCGCTGTCCGGACACCGAGCTAGTAGGAGCGGAGTGAAATCGAGTGGTTATTGGTACCGACGGACATACTACAGTTACCTTGATGAGTTCCAAGGCCTGTGGGTGTATCCGTGGCAGCACATCGGCTAAGTTCTGCGGCGGGTAGTCCGGGAAGCTGTCTGCCACTATCGCCACGTTGTCTGGCCACTCGTGTCTCGGTGGACGGCCTATTAACCTGCAAGTAGTTTTATCATGGTATACAAGGGACTAGACACATCAACTTTATATTTGTTCATGAAATATATTATTATTTATTTATTCTTTATTATTATTAGGATTGCCAACGGAACGTACACATCACATTCTAATAACATTTAAATAAAAATTTTAGGTATATGCCGTCCCAATTAAAGGCGACCACATCTTACAATATAATATTAATCTGACTCAATGTGACAATTGAACTTATTATCTATACTAATATTATAAAGCAGTAGAGTTTGTTTGGTTGAACGCGCTAATCTCAGGAACTACTGGTTCCAATACACAAAAAATCTTTTTGTGTTGAATAGTAAATTTATCGCGAAAGGCTTTAGGCTATATAACATCACACTATGACTAATAAGATTAGAGCAGCAACGAAAAATGTTGCAAAAACGGAAAAATATTATTATTATTTTTGAGAGCTTTTTTTTTGTGTACGCGGGTGAAACTGCGTGGCACAACTAGTTTGAAATAAAAGTAATGATCATTTTATTAGCATTTGTGAGGCAGAAATTATACACCGCAAGATCCAGTTGTAGATGATGTAGTTGTTGTAGACCACGCCTAGGAAAAGTGGGTGGGGGGCTGGTAAAAGAGAGAGGGGAGGGAAGCTATCCTTATGATAAGATACAGTATATCACGGGCGTAGCCAGGTTTGGCATCGAAGGTGTTCAAGAAAAATGACTATAATGACATTTTATGTCTTTATACTCATTTTTTTTTTTGTATATAAGGAACCAACATATATTTAAATATATTTTTGGCTCTTTGGTGTTATTGAAGTCTGTTTCTATTTTTTGTTAAATTTCACGAATATTAACATTTTACCATTTTGGGTGGGGTTTGAACCCCCAAAACCCTCCCCTTGGCTACGCCCATGCAGTATAATAATAATAATAATCTTTATTTTCGTTACAGCCTAAGTTACAATTATAAGTGATCTGGAGCCTCCTTTTAAGCACCACATGCCTGTGTTAGGGTGCTACGCTCTTCCAGTGTTTATTAACTAAATTAAACTTAGTATAGTACCCCACGTCTACTAGCACTTAAAGGGGTAGGGGAGACTACACCTTGCGAAGAAACTCATCGCATGATGTAGTGTTATAGTCCATGCCCAGTACAGTACAAGAGTAAGAGGGGGAGGAAAGTGCGGGTGGGGTATCCTCACCGGAAGATGCAATGCAGCTGATCGGAGTCCCCAGCCCCGGGCAGCAGCGGAGCCCGAGTGTGTAATTGAGCGAGGACGCAGCCCGCGGACCACACGTCCACCGCCGTGTTGTAGGCCACGCCCAGCAGGACCTCTGGGGGACGGTACCAGAGGGTCACCACCTGGGAAAGGGTTACACCTATTTTAAAGGCTTTCTACACTCATAGTAGGATTTCTTCGTGTCGTGGAAGCCAAGGATACAAAGACGAATACACAAACACCCAGACCCAGAACACATATCTAAACTCATCTTCTCAGCTGTGGTCGTGTTCCGATCCGGTGGTAGTGTAAGAAAAAATATAGTAACTGACATTTTGTAAGTGCCCCCGTAGGCCTATGCAAAATAAAGACATTTCATTTAATCATTCACATTTCTGTCCGGCCAGGGATCGAACTCGGGACCCGCTCGTGTCAGACCGGTATCATGACCGCTCCGTCACACGGGTTGTCAAATTATAAGCTCAAGCTTTACTTTAAAGGTGGAAACGGTACCACAGACACCAGCTAAGGAAAGTGATTTCAAAACATTCAAGGGTTCTTCAAAGTATGATTTTACTCTGAAGCAACCACCCCCAACCCTATTTCTGTCTAAACACCAGGTGCTGAATCCTGGTTTGATGGGTTTAGAAATGGACTAGATTGGAAGAGAGTGTTAAGTACTAAGTAGGAAGTACTAAGTTGGAATGCCCCAAAATGTATTTGCAGTCCACCTGATGGTAAGTGGCTACTGCTGCCCATGGACATTTGTAAGCAACTTCATATAGAAAAGAAGCAACTTCATATGGTACAGAGATCACAGATTTGTTGCTGCTTTTGAGGCCTAAGATGGTCTTCATACAAAGTGAGATCAACCACACCCTTCCACCTCACGCAATGAAATGAAATGAAATGAAATATCTTTATTTTGTATAGACTTACGGGGGCACTTACATATTGTCATTTACAGTATTTTTTCTTACACTACCACCGGTTCGGAAATTATAATAGGTGTGACGGTGGTACCCTCACCGGTAGAACTACACTGGTTCTACCACCTGGCACTTAAAAAGTTTCATCACTTACACAAGGATGTATCAAAAGGATTATAAGGACCTACCACACTGGTCAGTTTCATCTCAGTGTCATATGTCTTGGCCAGTCCAAAGTCAGCCAGCTTGACTCTGCCGGTGGAGGTGACAAGTAGATTATGAGGTTTCAGGTCTCGGTGGACTATCCGGTGAGAATGGAGGAAGTCCACGCCTGATAGGATGTCGTAGGACATGCTCTGAAATAGAGTAACATTTAGTTTTATTACCCGCAACTGCATCAGAATAAGGGTAATGTTTTTTGAGCGTATGTTTGTATGTAAGTCCATTTCTATGGCATGTGCTACAGCCCAAACAGCTTGACGGATTGTGACGTATGATATGTCATTAGAATTGTCAGTTTGCACAATGGCATAGGCTATATAATTTTTATAGATGGCGCCTGGATATAGAGGAAAAAGTGAGGGGGAGGTAAGATTTTTTTTAATATGAGTATCAAATGAAAGCTAGTAAATACTAATCTAAAAATATATATATTCCAATCCTTTTACTTGAGTATTTTGACAAAAACTCATATAAGCGTTAAATTAAATATATATCATTATGAACAAAAGTTTCGTTTTAAGCAATCGGATTTTTTGTTTTAATGTTTTTAACGATGTTACTAATTATTAATTTAATAACGCTAAAGATGTTTTCACTTCAATTCACTTAAAGAAAACAAGGCAAAGACTAATTAAACGTCAATTACAGGCTCACCCGAATCCTGTTCTCTGAGAGAGGTCCTGGAGCTCGTTTCAAGTATGATTCCAGGTCTTGTTCAACATGCTCGAAGACCAGGAAGAGGACTAGCTGGTGGTCTCGTTCTAGCGACTGCCCGCCATGGCAGACGTCTAATAATCTGTAAGTGGTACCAGGTGGTAGGGTTAGTGTTGGCTTTGGGGTTGAAAGAGTGGTCATTGTAAAAGAAAGATGGATGTGTAATTTGACAAATCGCACACCCGTAGTACTTAGCATTTACATTTGTTCTTTTCTAGCACGATTCATCACTTTTTAATTAGCTCGACAATAAACTATGTTACAAGTACAGTATAATCTCAAAAATCTGACACTTCGATAGATCGACCCGTCCAATAATAATCGCCCCTCTACACCTGCGTTGAGCCATCAACTACTACTACAACTGTAAGAGTTAAACCAGATGATGCATTGATTTGTTTCTATACCTGAATAACATGGGCAGAAGAAAACGGCAAAGTTATCTGCCAAAAATATCATAATTCTTCGCAACATACGAACTAGCAGCCCACCTGATGGTAAGTGGTTACTGCCGCACATGGACATTTGTAAGCAACTTCATATAGAACAGGGGAACTATATGGAGGCTATCACAGATGCATTGCTACTCCCAAGGACAGAGATGGTCGCCTCATATAAAAGTGAGCCGGCTACCACACTCTTCCACCTCACGCAAGAACTGCTTCACGCTAGAAATAGGTGTGGCGGTGGTACTACCCCCGTCGAACTACATTGGTTCTACCACCTGGAAAATCTATAATCAATTCCATCTATAATCAATTCCAGATAAATTCACAAGTCTTAGCTGAGGTTGGCCACAGATGTTTTGCTACCTCTGAGGACTAAGTTGGAACGCTAGTGGAACGAAAAGTTGATCGGATAAGTCTCCCTTACCACATCCTTCAGACCAAAACATGGCAGCGCTTAACAGCTGCTTTTATTCTACTAAATTTATTTATTTGCAGCATTTTATATCGTTTAATGGTGCCATTTGCGCACATAATATTTGTTTGATTTGAAAAATATAACTGATAAATCACGGAAATGAAGTATAACTCTTACTTCGATTTCACAAGTGAATAAATGAATTTATGCATAATTAATGTTTGTAGTAGATAAAATAGAGATTTGTAAAACTGTAGAGATAGGCCTTGGCTTGTGGACAATAAACTTTTAATCATATGTCGTAAGAAGGAATGATAGATTATCGTGTATAAAAATTACATTAAGGTCTATCGCCCACATATCGTACAAACATTATTCAAAATGTTTGATTCATTAACCTTCACCTGTGCTCAGTGTAAACATCTTTCTTATTTTGAAGATAATAAGTACTTTATGTCGTTGTCAACAATCGTATTAATGAACGCATCTCTATTTTATCTGTGGTAAAGGTGAAGATGGCGGCCGATGCCATGACATGCTTTCCCGCGTTGTTGCAGACGTTTAAAAAATGTTTACCATAGATTAAATGAAACTGAAATAAAGAATAAATATTATCACAAGATATGGACGTAGTAATCAGAAGTATTGTTCTGATTTAATTTAAACACAGAGGCAAACACACATACAAAATAAAAAAGCAGAAATTGCAAATTTATTACCTATTCAATTATTACACTATTTATTTTGATTCACTTAATTGACAGACACGCGTTTTTATTACATGCCTGTGTTAATTACACATATGTATGTTTTCAGAATATTTTATAACTATGTATGTTTTAAACGAGCGAAGTTTAAAACGAACATTGCCAAATGCAGTACGAATTTTAAAGTTAAAATCATTGATTAAAATACTATTGTAATTAAGTTATTCCCTTTCATTTAAGCATATGATTTAGAAAAAAAGTCGAGAAAATTGAAATAAAAACTTTATGGCTTCGATATTTGCCAAACAAATAGTTTTACAATCGGACAAATTGTCGAAAGCAAATAATTAATATAAAATACGACAAACAAATATTATAACAATTATATTAATTATTATTTTTTATTACTACTTTATTACTTAAATAATTCTAACGAGTTTAATAGTGCGTTGATCGTTCGAAAATTATCGACATCGATAAAATGTACTGTTACTCATCAATCAGTATCGGAATGTGGCGAGTATATCTCTATCACAATGCAATATAAATTGATCGATATGTGAGTCTCATTAATACACGGAATGGGAGATGATTCGTTAGTCAATCAGGTGTAGCGTATTGTGATAGTAGCTGAGAGTAACGACCTATGTTTTGTTTAGGGTTGGCTGTTTGTTGATTGGTTGTTGCTATATTCTGATGTAAGTTACTTTTTTATAAAAATAAGGTAGCAAACGAGCATGCAGTCCACCTGATGGTGTTAACTGCCATCTATGGGTATAGACATTTGTAAGTAACTTCATATAGAACTGGGGTTCTATCTGAAGTCGATCACAGATGCGACCATCCTACTCCGGTGAACTAGGATGGTCGCCTCATATATAAGTGAGCCGGCGACCGCACCTTCCACCGAAACGCAAGAACTGCTTCACGCTAGAAATAGGTGTGGTGGTGGTACTTCCCCGGACAAACAAAACTTCTAGTAATCA
This sequence comes from Cecropterus toxeus, assembly GCA_018249875.1. Lineage (NCBI taxonomy): Eukaryota > Metazoa > Arthropoda > Insecta > Lepidoptera > Hesperiidae > Cecropterus > Cecropterus toxeus. The sequence continues at coordinate 12,405 of DWNE01002457.1, read as the reverse complement.
TTAAATATATAGCCAAAACACATAATGTTTGTTTAAAAGCCTATTTAGTTACGAGCTTATTCCCACGACATCAAAAGCTTAAACGGATACAAATTACAAAAATATTATTCTTTGTGAATTATATTTGGATTATCACGAAGTGTGAGCCGCGTCTCGCTTAGAAAACGCAGTGTCATTCCAAGTAAATAGTATTTCGTCCAAAAAACTTGAAATGACAGTGTACGGTCGGGCGGCGGAATAAAAAGAGAATAAATGGGTGCGCGAATCTGTGATAATTAAAAGGTCGTTTACGATGAACTGAACAGTTAGGTTTTATGTGTTAAGGAGTAGCTACGCAAATATTGGAATAATACCTTTCGGAACAGTAATAGAAAACATCCACTCACGCACTCACTCTATCTCTCTCTCTCACACACACACACACACACACATGCGCGTGCGCGCACACACACATTAATTTATTTTGTTTAAAACGATCGTTTAATATTAAGTTTACTTTACCTAATAATGTTTTATTTTTCAATTATTGTTAGCGTAATCAATTATTGGCTATATTGTAAGCTAAAATTGTATCTTATTATTATGATTAAGCGTAACGCTGTTGGATTTCCAAGCAAATAAATAAATAGGCAAAGGAGAGTTAAAGGTGGTAGAACTCTTCCTGGTTGAATTTTGAAGCACACGCTACACCTATTTCTCCCTAATAACGTGTATTCCGCTGTATTCTGGTCTGAAAAGGGTGTGGATAAGTGAGATATACTTATTCGAGGCGTTTCAACTTAGGTTGCTTAAACTTAGTTCCTCGGGAGTAGCAACGCATCTGTGATCAGCTTCAGATAAAACCTCTGTTCTATATTAAGTTGGTCTATTCTATAATAAACTGTCCATTGGCGGCAGTAACGATCAGGTGGACTGCTCGTTTGCTACTTCATAGTTATGAAAAAGGAGGAAGAATAAGAAAACTAGCTCTGCGAAGATTTCGTTTGCTAAAGGTTTTGCTTGTGCAAAATTTATGATTTAAATATTTTTATCGAGGCAATTTCCGACAAAGATGCTGGTGTTATACGTATACATTTACATTTAGAATTTTAGTTTCTTTTTATATTTTAGTTGGTGTTAGAGATGGATACTGAAAAAGCATTTTTCTTGTAACAATCTCCTTTACTTCTAACAATGATAGTGATAATATTGACCACTAAATGTCAACGGCTGCATCGTAGACTACCATATAGCAGTATAAAATACCAGATCCTCAATTTAGCTATCGATTTTTGTCATTATCGTTAAAAACTAATGGAAAATTCATATGCAAATGGTGTTTGTAATTGGACAGACAAGTTTAATTTGAAGACGCACCAGGGTATTTAGCGTGTCAAGCAAACGATTATGGATTAATTGATTGTGTGACAAACATGTACTCTGGACACCTGTCTGAAATACAGGTTTCGGTCCTAAGTTAATATTTTAAATGCGAAAATTCGTGAGGATTTATGTGCAAGAGGGGTGTAAAAAGAGCTCTCCTTCAAAGCCGGCGATGCATTGGCGATTCCTCTGGTGTTGCAAATGTCCATAGGCGACGGTGACTACTTTCCATCAGGTAGCTCGTCTGCCTTATCGTTAGGTTTAAGTATAAATCTGTGTTTATCTTGCGCAAAGAATATTACGCTGAAATTTGACACACATATCTATACTTCATTAATATTATAAATGCGAAAATTTGTGACTATGTATGTGTGACTCTTTTGCGCAAAAAATATTGTTTTTTTATTTGATTGAATGAATATAGAACAGGGTTTTTCTATGAAGTTGATCACAGATGCGTTGCTACTCCCGAGGACTAAGATGGTCGCCTAATATATAAGTGAGCCGGCTTGTAGAAATCGATAAACGGCGACCATCAGTAGCCACCAATGAGTCAGCTGGTTTAATAAGCAACTTGTTATTTACACGGGATGTTTATTTTCGATACACGTTTCCGTAAGGTCACAAAACTTGGTTTTGACGCCCACAACCAATTAGAGTTTAGGTGTTCTATGGTTTTTGGTTATAATGTCTACCGTTTCTTTGTAACTTCGTTGACGACTTAATTGGATTTTATAGAGGACACCTTTTTGTAAATAGGTACTGTATGTAGTTATATACTATATATACTTAGAATTTTATAGTTCTTACACTTACAGCCTCCTTTGGACAGGATTTTTGAAAATCCATTCAAAAATCCTGTTCTATTGTCCATTTACTTTTTTATTTGACTCCTCTTAGGAAATATTTTTGGAACGTATGTATGTAATGTGTGCATAATACACACGGACGAGAAACATAAGCCACCTTCTGATGGAGTCAGGTAGAAAAAACAAGTGCTTAAAGCATTGAACTAAAACTGAAGAATCGGTCGTTTTTAGCAGTTGGGTGCTGTTTTTTTTCTTTATTACTTGAATTAAGTAAGAAAAAAATAATTTAAAAACTTTGTGACTAAAAAGCAGTTAACGATAAGATAAAACCAATTTTTTATCTTTGGACGAAGTTATATGAAACGTCCAATAAAATGAGGCAATATTTGTATTACAATGTATGACCAATCAAGTGTAGAGATTTACATACGGCGGTCCATCCCACTTCAAGAATCACAGATACAAAAAAAAAAACTTCAAGATTGCACCAGTAGGTACAAATTATTATGACAAACCGTCTGTTAAAACTGAAATTCACGGTCGGATATTTATTTATTATTTTTTACGCTTTTTATATTATCATGATAACATAACAGTGTTAAAACGTATTTATTTTTTCATTTAATATTGCCATGATAATAAAAAGGTCGTCCCTTCCCTCTCCCTTTTTTTCCTATTTACAGGCGCCTTTTTAAAATATTATACAGCCGTTGTTCCTCTGCAACCGTAACAATTCTAATGATGGCATATGATGCAATTTATCAACCGTGCCAAAAAATCTACAAACATACAAACAAACATACATACGCTCGAACATTCCCCTCCGTATGACGCAGTCGGGTAAAAATATCGTTATTTACCATATTTTTACCCATGTCTTTACGTTTTTACCTTAATTACTAGTAAATAAATTGTAAATTAGTTACCTGCACCTCAATCACGCTAGATAAATCTACGTACGCCACCGCCAGGGTTTTGGTCACACTTCACTAATTAGTATTTTAACTAATACTTTGTGTACATCACTATTTAGTTCACAATAGATCGCATACTTCACAGACTAAGAAATTATGTAACTAAGAATTATACTTTTAAAGCCCTAAGAAGTTTGTATGTAGTTGTAAAAAGAACCTAATGTAAATAAGTTTTATATGGTTCTTGAATTAATTGTTTTTTGAAGTGCAATTTCTTGTGAATCGTTGTGATTTGAAACTTGATGAAACGGAAATGCCTTACGATAAAGAAACGAAAACTTAAATGTGTATTTTCATGTATTTTTATGCAAATTAATTTATATTTTTTTATGGAATTTATGAGCACAAGTTTTGTTGCAAAGTAATATTGATTGTAATTTTATTAACTAACTATATATTATCTGTTGTATTAATAAACTTAACGCACGATTATTAAACAATTTAAAATATTTTTAATTAAAACATTTTATTAGTATGATTATATTGTAGGTGTGATAATTAAATAAACTAAAATTGATTATTATCAATAAATCAATAATAGTGATTACACACACCAAATAATCGGTATATTCGTTCTATAATCGAATTACCGATTGGTGAAAGCGAGCAACAAAAACAACATGTAAATTTCGTTCGAAAATCGACAATTACAGGCCCCTTAAAAGGCGGTCGATGTATAGTTAGTGATTGGTTTTTAAATTGGCCTCTTCAACTCGGTATGTGTCGAAAGAGCACGACTACCGGATTTTGTTATTAAAAAATATCGATCATTGCAACCGAACGTTTAATTTACATAATCATTCTCCTATATTTATTATACAACGTGTCTCTATTTTAATTAAACAAAAATCGAACAATCGACAATTTCATTATCGATAAACTACTAACGATTAAGCGTCACTAATGTTTATTTACGGTTTATGCAAATAAAGTCGTAAAAATGTTATAAAAATCCACACGAAATTAAATGTGGGTATTGAATTCGGATGAAATATTTATGTTCATATTTTAGTAAAGTGTATTAAGAGAAGTAGTTTGGTTGGATAACGGAAAGTTTGACGTTGATGAAAAATATTGTTGGTAATTGGAATTCTAGTTTGATCGATCATTCGTTGCTTTGTAACCGTAATAAAAATAGTGATACAATTCTAAATAAGTGATCTTTCATGATTATCTTTGATATCATTTTTTAATCAGTTTCACTTGAAGTTCATGCTTATTCTCACACTATATATTAATTTTAAACAAGCGAAAGGTATCAATATTATTAAACGGAAGAGATTGTTTGTTTGTTTTTTCTATGAATACGCTAATTTCTGGAACCGTAAATCAATAATAGTTTGACAAAATTTACGTATAAAACTAATTGCGTTACGACTTCGTAAAGTAATTTTAGCTTTATAACAAAATTAGATATTCATACTTTCTTTTTATGGTTTCTTTTTAGTATTGTATACTTATGTAATATAAATATTACAATTTAGTAGTTTCCCATAGTTTAGATTATAAATAGAATACTGCGCAAACCGAAATATTTTTTTCGTCAACTTTTCAGAATTTCCTAATATTATTTTTTATACTGTCACAGTAATGCCATAATGAAGACAAATTTACGATTTTTTTCGATACTGATTAGGTACGCCAATAAATACGATAATATTTACGGTTATTCGACTTAGAGGCGCGAACTTCACTAAGCACGATCGCGATTATTCGATAATTTACGATCGCTCGCGTGGCGCGCTCGCGGTCGACTGCCGGAGGGCGGCGCTTCGCCCTCGGGGTGAGCCCACTACTGTTTGTTCTCGAACACACTTAGATTTGCCTTGTCTATGAGTGAGAAATGACGATAGTGTAATGATGTATGAAAATTTGAAGCGAAAATTTGAAACTGATTTTATTAATCTTAATTTTTTTTGATAGATACTAACGAATGAAAAGATTTAATAAAAATTGGAAGCTGATTTTATTAATTTTAATTTAATGTTTTAAAAATATTAACAATATTTAATTTAAAACTAATTAAATTGTTCTTAATTTAACTATGATTTATTTTGATAATAATATTGTTCCTATATACCTATACAGAAAAATATTCAGCATTTTCTTTTTAACTAAATATTGATTCGTTGATTGATTGAATTGATTAATAGAATTTTCAGTGCGCTTTTTTTTTGGATTTATTTTACGTTTCATTTTTAGTTTAAATTTGATTTGACCATTATAGCTTTTTAATTGATTTACCCTTTTAATCTAATTCGGATGCACCAAGATGGTCTTTGTTGACGATTGAAGAACTATTTCTCAATATAGTAAAATCGCGAACACAGTCGAAATATTTACAAGTTTACGATCGACCTCGCGGTGGATTAGCAACCGACTGCCGGAGGGCTATGCTTCGCCCTCGGGGTGAGTGGTCAGTACTGTTTGTTCTCGAACAGATTTCGATTGCGTTTTTCGTAATTGCATTGTGATTAAAATATTAAAAAAATATTATAGCGCTAAGAAAGTCTTGTGTCGGGGCCTAAGTGTGCCAGGATAGTTCAGTGGATTGCTGAAAAAATAAATGCAAATAAAATACGTTTTCTACACTTATAGCTTTACACTTGAATTGTATCGCGATTATAATGAGTGCAAAATAACACAGAGATGAGAAAAAAAACAAAAATGCATGTTTCTTAGTAGTAAGAACGCGATTATTGACTCTTTGTATTCATTTGGCTAGAGCGCTTTCCATAACAATCAATGCTCTATTTACACTAGTTTCTTTATAATTTAGTGAGTATCATTAAACATAAAGGTAGTTGCGTAGCGCGGGCTTAGGCCGCCCGGGGCGGAAGTTGAACTCGCCAAAAAAAAAACGACACTATCTTACTTAACGACCAAAAAAAAACGGCAATATCTAACTTGATGACAAAACAAGGTTGCTAAATCTGTTTTTGCCGCCCCCAAATCTGTTTTTGGCGCCCCTCAAAATGTGCCGCCCGGGGCGGACCACCCCTCCGCCCCCCTTCGCTACGCCACTGCATAAAGGGACAAATTTACAAACACCGGGATCCAGAACAGAAATCTAGTAACCTATAATTTAGATAACTTGCTGTATTAAATCTTGAATTATCTGCAAGTGAGACCGATACAGTTACTTCGTCATCACCTAGCAAATCTAACGAAGTCTCTAAAAGCAATTAAATAATGAGTTACATTCGAGAACCCATAGTAGTACATCCAGAACCCCACCCCTGGCGTTGAAGCTAATTAACGCCAGGACCACTCCGATTGGCGACCAGTCAAGTGTGTAAGCAACTTTATGTACTTACTTAGTGCCAGTTCAACGAAACTGCTTTATTTAATGTAGTAAAAAGTTCACATCGCTTTTTTGCTGAAAAATGATACTGTGAAAGATTATGTCATCTGGTCGTTTCTGCAAGTAAACCAGGTATATATTCAGAACAACCTGTGCCATGCGGTTTCACCCGCTACGATGTAAAAAAAACCAAACAAACATAGCGTCATGTTAGCCTTCCTTATTAAATAGACTATTCAAGACAAAAATATTTTGTTCTATTCGAACCAGTTCCTGAGATTAACGCGTTCAACCAAATAAACTCTATATCTTTATAATATTAGTATAGATGTATTAATCAGGTGCGTTTTGTCTAAATATTTAACCAAAGGTCTTAAAGTAGTGGGAAACCTATAAACATCCAACTTCGTCTATGTCCTAAACCCCTTATTCTAAGAAAGGTCTCGTGTTAAGTGGGACGGTAGATTGTACATAATTTTGACTGTAGGAGAGGTACATATATTTAGTCTAATTCAAAGCCTAAAAAAATACCCAACTCTTCTAATGCGCCTATCCAGGATTTTCGATTGGAAGGAGAGGCCCACCCAAAGGTATTTGAAAGATTTTTTTCTGGAAAACGTATAAAACACGTATTAGAATATACACAAATATTTAGAAGTTAAAATAATATTTTTTGAAATGGTAACACCATTGGATACTGAATACCCTCGTAATTTATTCATTTATGTATAATATCCGTTATTGAGGCACCCTTGCAGGGCTAGCAGGGGGCATCGCCTCCGGGCTAGGGGCTCCACGAAGTACATAGGGCATATGTAGAGTTCTGTAGCGTAAGTATATCGGAAAAGATATGCTAGGTTAAGCAACACTTTTTTTCACGTTTTCGCGACCGACATAGTTTTTAGGAGTGGCTACCCATTTGTGATTAGCTTCAGGTAGAACTCTTGTTCTATATGGAGTTGGTAGCAGGTGATTATGGACGGTGACCACTTTCAGAAAGACTGTATAGGCGTTTACTATTTTAATTTTATATAAAAAATATTGGTAGTTTGTCTCATGGAGTAACTACTATGGACTACTATGAGACATACTATGTACTATGAGTAAAATGGGTCTAAAGTCTAAAGCACGGTCTATGGTCTAAACTTTAGACAATAGACCACGCTCGCTAAGTGCTAAGTTTGAACTGTACATATATGTACAGTTCAAACGCTTTTTATAATGCCCATATGTAGGTTTTCTCGAGATGTTTCCTTTCACTCTTAAAGTGATAATTAATTCATTTTAAGTCAATAACGCAAATTCCCTGGTGCGTGGGTTTCGTACCTCAGACCTACAAATTGAAGAAGGTACAGAAGAGTGGGATAAAGCAATATTATATGCTCTCAGGCTTAGAAAGTTTTCAATTGTCGAATTTTGAAACTTCTCTTTTGTTAGGAGTTGAGATTTCAACAGAAGCAACTATTCAAATTAAATTGATTATCTGTACATTACTCACGACAAAGTCTATGTAGGTACTTAGTTAAAAATTAAAGTAAAAATATTAAAAGTGTTAAAAGCAGTACAAAAAATAAGCACTAGCCAATTAATAAACACAATGAAAAAAAAGCAAATGAATAGAAAAATAAAAATGTATTGTAGCAGAAGCACTCCTTTTTGAATAAAGAACGCGCGCCAATTGGTCCTATCGCCTCAGGCAAGATGGCGGGGTGCCGAATGTTGCCAGCCTCTCGTCCGGAAATATGAATTGAATTGTCTAACGACGTTTATGAATGATTTCTCTTATTTACACATTTACACGTTATTGTATAGCTGCATTCTAATTTTTTATATATGTACAATATTATAATAAAGATATTTGCCCTAAATAATTGAGAAAGTTATGCATAAAAAGCAAAATTTTAAATATCAAATTGCAATCCTAGGAATGATATTATCGTTTTTGATTGATTATTCTTAATTTAAAGTAAACAAACTAATTTAGGCAGAATTAACATAAGTTTCTTGTACATTCTATGTATTCTTTTTGAAATTTAAAATACCTGTCTCATAATAGATCAGTATATTTTAAATAATATGGTAAAGTAAAAGTACAGGAGGTGTTCAGGAAGAGCAACGCATCAGTGTTCGATTTAGTTTATAATCCTGTTCTATATTTGTTAATATGTTCTTTTGTTTTTATACTTTGTATGTACCTATATGGTAATAAATTATTTAACCATAGAGGTATTATAGATATAGCAGGAAACCAAGGTTCCAACTATCCAGTTGAAATAGACAGAAATTTACGGTACCTTCTCTATCTTTGTCTTCTCCCGTACGAATAATTAGCGAGAAAATTAAGCGTAATAGAACGATAGACACATAACAGAAATAGGGACATAAGACAGGTAGAGTACCGCGGTCTTATTTGAATACCATATTTACAGGTGTCGTTTTTTTAAAAATTAAATAGCCTATGTCACTCCGCAAACAGAAACGATTATAATGATATGTCACATGTCACAATCCGTCAATCCAATTTGGCTGTAGCGCGTGCCAAAGAAATTGACATGTATACATGCGGTCGAGAAACATTACCCTCCTTCTGACGCTATCGATAAAAATGCAATGTACAGACACGCAAACTTTCATTTTTATTACGTGTATGGATATACAGCAATGTAACACTTTATCTTTTGTACTTATCCATTGTAATGTTTTACTGTAAAAACCAGGAAATAATAAGACAGTAATGTGATAATTGAATCGCCGAAGAATCTCGAAAGAAGATTTTATAGTGTTTTCTCTTTAGTAATTTTTATTTTGCGACTTCTGAGTAACGAAGAAAGTTACATGATGCTATACAATGTGTGATTTAGCCGCATCTGATAGAATTGTTATAAATTTGGATCTGGTATTTTCAAGAAATGTTTTTTTTGTGTAAGTGTAGTTCGACCGGGGAGGTACCACCGTCACACCTATTTCTAGCGTGAAGCGGTTCTTGGTTTTCGCTGTAAGGATGTGTTCGCCGACTCACTTTTATATGAGACTAGCTGTGCCACGCAGTTTCACCCGCGTTTATTAGAGAATGATCTGTTGAAAACAAATAAACATAGCGTGATGTTATATAGCCTAAAGCCTCCCACGATAAATTTACTATTCAACACAAAAATATTTTTTCAGTTCGAACCAGTAGTTCCTGAGATTAGCGCATTCAACCAAACAAACTCTACTGCTTTATAATATTAGTATAGATGACTATTTTAGTCCGAATAAACGCATTTGTGATTGACTTCAGTTAGAACCGTTGTTCTGTATGAAGTTGTTTACAGATTGTTGATGGGCGGCAGTGGCCACTTACAATCAAGTGCACTCCATGCTCGTTTTCTACTTCAATGGTTTAATAGATGAAGCATGTTTTAAATAGTTTTTAGTTTTAACTTCAATATTTATAGGATAAGATTCTAATTGACCTAATTTAAAGGTAATGATATATTTTTTTTGGGATACAACAAGATAGCTTTTCGACGCCGATATGTATCATGCGTTTAAATCACAGTATTTCAAAGATGTACAAGCACACTTGATACAGCGCGATATTATAGACGAGGTAGCAAGGTGCAGAGGTCACTGGGGAAGTCGTGAACACGCGCCTACACGCTGTCTCTTATAGAGAAATGGTATTGCTTCCACTTGTACTGAATTCGAGAGCTATTTGCTCAGATACCATATTATTGTTTATTGGTTGGAATTTATGTGTGGAACTTTTATTATTGGGCAACACTAATAGGTTTGGTCGTCATCAATCGTATTTGAATTTCGAACGGTTTAAAAATACATTTTTAATTTTTATTCATTTCCGATTCGATTATGATTATTATAAAATTGCGATTTAGCTAAGAAACGTTTGAATTACGTTTTTATGATAGCGTAAGTATTTAAAAGAGTAAATATACAATCTGTGTCAAATAAAATGGCTCGTTTTTTTTAATGTATGAATGTGTGTTTGTTTATAACTCTGGCACGCAAAAACCACTGATTGTATTTCGCTGAAATTTGGCACACAGATTGTTTATTACCTGGATTAACTCATAGAATACTCATTTGCTTGGTAAACGTGACCAACGCGAGCGGAGCCGCGGGAATAAGCTAGTAATACTTCTTTATAATGGAAAGCGTACATTTTGCTGTACTATGCGCCATTATCATCAATTGACACATAGTCACTTAAAACGAAAAACAATCACGAAATAATTATTACTACTGCCCATCTGTTCTATTGATTACTCAATTATTTTTAAATAACGCGTTGATAGATAGAGAAAGATACTGCTGTATACAAATCATCTTTAGCGGCAAATTAATTATGGCTGTATAACTTTTGACCTTTGTGTCTTTTATACAGAGATTAAAATCTTATTATAAAGCCATATATGTAGATATTGGAAGCAAAAAAAAACTCGAATGTTTTTATTTTTTTTAATACATATGCAACGTATTTTTCGCTAAATTGAATAATATATACTTTCTTAAAACACAATATTTCTAATTATCGCTATGATAATTCGCGATATTTGTAATAAAATAGAGTTCCTTGTAATTATTAACGCTTTTGACTTACATACGCCCCAGAAGTGGCAATGCATCTGCTGGTATCTGATAGAACCCCTGCTCTATATAAAGTCGGTTACACAATCATTTCCATGTACACGTAGTGACTGGGAAATTACCAACAGACGCATCGGCATGGTACTTTTTTATTAAAATATAGGTATAGTATAATTATTTGAACACCTAAAATGACAGACAATTGATACTTTAAAATAAATATTTAAATTAATACCGACTATAATGTCGCAAAAATATTTATCAGTGAAAGTTAATACAAAAAATAATCCATTTAAAAAAAAAAAGATCGGAAAATACTTATGTATTTTTCGATCTTGGATTCTAACCTTTTCGCCTAACACGCGCCAAACTAAACCCATAGACAACGCGCCACTTTTTAAATTCAGCTCAAATGTGCCGTATTGTTCAGTTACATATGATTCAGAATACGTTTTCGGTTGCTTGCACAATGGGCGGCCGTATGGAATCAATCACACACTTCCAAGAAGTTAACGGGTCCTCGCAACCGCCACCGGCGGCTTTGTACTTTCTTTATTGCATGCCTTTTTTGATGTTTTGTAATTAACTACCTTTGCGGCAAGTGGATTATTTTATAGAATGTCCGGTCCGGTTCGGTCACCGGAACACAGATGTGCTAAAATTTTAGCGAAATTGCATTCTGTTTGTGATAAAAAATATATACTATTAGTGGAGTAGTTATACGATTACAGTTGTGTCCCAGGTTCGATTTTCCGATGGTATAATAAATTATGTGGAATTTTGTTGCATTTTTATGGTCGAATAATTATATAAACTGCTGTACCTGAAAACTAATTTGGAATTCCTAAGGTCCCTTATGAGAGTCGAGACGATGATAGCACATGTGTTTCAAGGTAGTACAAAACATAATAATTCTACTTCGAAAGCACCACCAGCCCCACCTATTTCTGCCAAATAACAGTAGTGTTTAGCGCTGATGTGTTTTGTCTGTTGGTCTGAAGGCGTTCTTAGTCCTCAGAAGTAGCAACGCATTTGTGGCCAACCACAGGTAAGACTGATCTTATTTGGAATTTATTACAGATGTCTATGGGCAATTATTTATTTATTTATTTAAACTTTATTAAACCTTACAATGTGGTACAAAAGGCAGACTTAATGTTAAAAGCATTCTCTACCAGTCAACCATCGAGTTAAGCAGAAAACATGCAAGGCGGTATATGACCATGTACCATCAGGAAGACTATGACCAACAGGAAGTCTGTATGCTCGTTTTCTACTTCAATATCTATAATTCTATACTAATATTCAGAAGTAGTAGAGTTTGTTTGCTTGAACGCGCTACTTTCAGGAACTACTGGTTCGAAGT
>DWNE01002456.1:0-18817 GCA_018249875.1 Cecropterus toxeus | reverse complement strand
GGGAATCGAACCCGGGACCCACTGCGCGTCAGACCGGTATGGTGACCGCTCGGCCACGCGGGTCGTCAAATGAAATGAAAACATTACAGCTCGTTATATTACAGAAAAATATAAAAAAGTCGAATTTGCTCGAAAATGATTACACTAAAACTATTTTTTACCAAAATATTGTGATTATGACAACGATTAAATTTCGCACGATAACGCACCGTAATCGTGAGGTGTGGAAAGTCGTCTTAAAATACGCTTTTAAAAATCTATTTACACGCACCTCAGTTCTGTGGTAACTGTTTTAATTAATTCGAATACAGCGTATTGCGTTTTTAATTAAAACCGCGTTTATCAAGTACTTTTAATTGTACATTCCGATGTAATCGACAAAGATGATGATGTCACAAGTTTTTATTTAGAAAACTGGCGGTGTTCCTGATAATAATATTACCAGCTTATCAAAATTGTTGCTACGGCAGTTGTTAGCTAAAGTTGCTGGATTCGATTCCCGAGCTAATAGAAATTCAAATGTCTAATAAACTCAAATGTCTAATGTCTGGTGTTTTGTTTTTTCATTGTTTTTTGTTTTTGTTAATCTGTTAACACAAAACAATCTAGGTACACCCATTATTATAATATATGCCATTATCGCGCCTGGGAATACCTTTATATGGATGGATGTTTTTGATGAATTAATGTTGCTAGTCTTAAACTTTTTTATAATATCAAAGTAAAAAACGAGCATGCAGTCCACCTGATGGTAAGCGGCTACCACAGCCCAGATGTCCATCATCTGTAATCTACCCCAGGTTAGATCAGTCATATCTGAGGTTAGCCATAGATGCGTTTCTGCCCCTAGTAATTAAGTTTTAAGCCTTGGATAATTTTGTCTCCCTTATCTCCCTTAGACCAGAACAGCACATAACATTTCTGTTATTAGGCAGGAATAGATCCTAGAAAATATACTTATTTCATAAACGGTACGCAGGTGTGAATCATGTTTTGTCTAAAAGCGATGTCAAACAATAAATCACATGCGTTTATACATAAATGCTGGGATTTAGTCAATAGAATGACAGTTTGACATTGTTCAACTTTTTGCCATCGCCACTAAATTACCCTTCTCATGCTCTTCGTTTTGCGAAAGAAAAAGGTAATCAATGACTACAATCACATTGTTATCCCGAGATGAGACAAACGTAGTTGTAGTACTCATACATCGTTTTCACGCAAGTATAGGTACATATAAGTATCCTATTAGAAGAAACCTACGTGATACACTCACAGTCATACGAGTAAGTTATTTTAGATTCAGGGTTCTAAGGCACTCTATTTTTTTGTTGGAAAATATTGGGTTACCCTTAAATATTATTATTATTTTATCCGATTAAAGTAGTTAACGAGCATTCAGTCCACCCGATGGTAGGTGGTTACTGTCGCTCATGGACATCTGTAAGCAACTTCATATGAAAATAGGGATTCTTCTGGGAGTCGATCACAGGTTCATTGCTACTGTCGAGGACCAAAATGTTCCCCTCATATATAGCCGGCAGAGAACTGCTAACCACACCCTTCCAGAAACGTAAGAACTGCTTCACGCTAGAAATGGATGTTGTGGTGTGTATACATTTGACTAACTATAACTACTTTTGTTGCTGATCCTTACGGTGTAGGAAGGAATTATCAAATGAATATATAGGCATACCTATAGAGCAATCGATAGCTTAAATGTAACATATTATGTATAACCACATTTTTATGTAGTACTTATTTTTATTTTCATTTATTATTTTATTTATTATAGATGAATACCATAATGAGACAAAATCATTACATAACGACATCATAACGACTCCTCCAATAATTTTCTTTATACTTAACGTAACTAGCATGAAGTGTATTTTGTGAAATACACTTAAATAGATAAATCAGTTAATTTAGTAGCCTTTACTGTTTACTGAAACGCTGATATTTTTGGTTAAGCCCCGATTGAGTACTACAAGGTGTGAAGGCTGTTTTTGCGTATTTATGTAACATTGGCAGTCGATAATGGGGTTATGCGTTTGGTTTTGCCGGTTCTCCCACTCGGTTTCCCACGTGCAATACACTGTGCACGCGTTGTGGGGTTCAATCGAAGATAACTTTAAACATTGTATACTCGTCTACATACATGTATATAAAATTGTAGCACACCTTTACCTATGATTTAGAAATAGCTGCCTTTCCTAAGCTCATTTTCAAATCACATAAGCGCAAAAATTGCGCAAGCCTAAAATTATTATTTTGGTGGACCACGAAAGGGCTTACAATATTAATTAAAACGTAGGTAGACTCAAGAGTATATGTAAAATGTGAAGCAATTGCCTGTTTTCCGAAATACGAGTAACATAGAGACACATTTATGCACAAAGTAAATTTCAAACAAAAATAAACATCAAACTTACTAACATAATTAGGGCCTTAAAAAGAAACTTTTTAAGAATATAATATTCTAAATTGTGCGGTTCTAACATTATCGTGCCGTGTAACATTAATAAAGTTTTGTATAATCGCAGTTTTGCATTAAGTTGTACCTATACATACCTACTATATCGATTAGATATAAAACAGCGAATTTTTTTTTGTTATGTACTATGTTTAAAGTCTTTGTTGGAAAATTATAAAATATGTGTATTAATTGCTTTTAAATGGCACATAAGATAACTTAGTACTTAAACATATAACGTTAAGAACCTCAGAACTTGAATAAGTATATAATGTAATATGAAGTGAAGCTTGCATTACAGTAGTTTATTTTTAGGGTACCTTGGCTTAGTAACAAAACTCTTGAACCTGACGATTTTATATTATTTATCTATCATAGACACATGTTATCCTATGTGTATATTATATGCATATATATGTGTATATTCTATGTAACATAGTAAAATGGAATTTCGAATAAAAATAGTATGATTGACAAATATATTGCACTTAATTCCTTGGGGTTCTTTAGGCATGTTCATATATTTTTTAAACTTTTTTTTATAACTTTAAATTTGTAAATATATACATATAATATATAGAAAATTAAAATATATTTATTTATGTAAATATAAAAAATGTCGTTTAAGTCGTTTAAGGATATTTAATGTCAGCTAATTTTTGTTAAGTTATTTTGAGTTAAGCAACCGGATATTTATTATATTAAATGTTTATGTTGTTAATTGTATTTTAATGTCTTGTGTAAAAAAGCCACTACAGAACCCTTCACGATATAGCAACGACACAAACTTAGCCGCTTTTTTACAGTTTACTTGTCGCCAGTTTGTTGTACGACATCCATAATGGCTTAGTCCTAATTGGATGATGGAACTGCGCTCCAACTTACATTGACGTCAATACTAAGTAAATTAATTAACGTGTGTGATTGATGTCTTAACCGTCGCAATAAATAAGAATTGTACGATAGAAAACATATGAATACACGATCATTTCAACTCATTAATTTGAAGTGAAGTACCTACTTTTTTGTTTGAAATTTTATGTAACCAAAAACACACATTTCATCTGATGGTAAGTTGTAAATTTCATCTAAATGTCGGAGACAAGAGGGGAACGTCAAATCTAAATTGATTTGGGCGTCTGACAATGTACGCCAATTAATGAAAAATAAGAAAACGTGGAGCGGTCAGCGGGCATCTTTTGGAGACTCCATGGGCGATAAAAGTGTAGTCAACCAACGTCCGACTTTCACGTTCCAAGGAAATCCATTCTCGAGTGTTATATGTGGGCATACATGATGGAGCACCGAGTGACTCGGCATTCACACCGTTCCACCGAATTGCAAGTACGTATTAAGTAGGTAGGTAGGTAAGTAGGTGTGGCGGTGGTAACTTCCCGGTCTTACTATCTGGTGAAAAATATTTGGAACCTGGAAAATACTCATTTTTTTATCAAATGATAACACAACAACCGTAGCACAACAACGTCTAACACTGCGGTTATTATATATTATGTAAAGTAGTTCATTAATTTCAAGTAGTAATTTATTAAAGGTAATGTAAACCATTTTCGAACAAATTGTATAAAAAAAGAAAACTTTAAGCTAAACATTCCGGCGACGTGGCTTTATATAGAGTTAAGTAAAGTTAGTATCCTGTATGCCTTATCTGGAAGGTCAGCGCCACTCAACGTTAACGGGGGACTTGGATGTTTGTTAGTTCATATAAAACAATTTACTGCGTTTAAAACCGTAAAAACGGTTATCGATGTAATTTCCAGAATATGAAATGGCAACAATCAGGCCTACCCAACATTTTGCTCAGTGTCAATGGGCAAAATAGCAAGTCAGGTGCTGAATCAGTCAGAAGAATAAGACGTTATTTAATCAAACTAGCATAGTATGACAGGATATGAGTCAAGAAAGTTGCAACGTGATAGAACGACTACGGTTGGACCTGGAAGGTACACCTGTTTCTAGTATGAAGCAGGTTTTACTGTGGTTGTCAACTCACTTTTATATCAGGCCATCATAGTCCTCGGGAGTAACAACGCATATGTGATTGAATTTAAGTAGAACCTCTGTTCTACATAAAGTGGATTACGGATGTCAATGAGCAGCAGCTTACTATTAGGTAAACTGCATGTTCTTACGCCACAATAAACATACAAAAACTCAACACAACTATATATGGAATAGAATTTTGGTGCAGATCAAAACGAAACAATAACTCATTACAACATTTGCAACATCACCACTCACACAGCTACAACTCATATAAGTAACATTGTTGTTTTACTCAATTACGCATGAATTGCGGGGATATGAGTATTGATTTAAATCAATTGATTTAAATCAGCTCACTTATCACTATTAATGAGTATGTCCGAGTGCCACGCTTCTACACAAATTGTATGCATCTTACCGAACTAAAACGTTGTAACTCCATCGCTACTATAAGCGATATCATACTCCATCGTCCGGGCAATGAGTTTAAACTCATTCAATGAGTTACATAATACATAAGGACATATATGTGAGGGTGTAAAGTAACGTGTTAGAGCACGCAGTAAACTAATTCAGCATAATGAATATGTCAAACTGAGCATTGGGTTTATTTGAGTTGTGATACATAACCTGGCCGGAGACCATGGACACGATTACGTTGATTTGTTTACATTATTGTACATAATATCGTATATAAAATATAATAAACCATAAACAGTAATCATTAAAACTAACTAGACAATAAACAATTGTGTGTGGGTACCACTAACGTGTGTCGAATATTAGGACCAATATTTGTTATCAAACTAGGTATTAGGAGGTATTAGGTAATAAAATTTGAGAGACAATTCAATGTCAATTGACATTTCTTGATGTTTTATACTGAAACCATATAACTACATTTGACAACTTTTTAGTTGGTCAATCCTTTAATAGTGTATTGCAAGTATCGTACTATCACGATGCTTGTTTAAGTCACATAGAAGCAAAGTTTGGACTCTTCTAGTTTTCTAAATTATTGTCATGTAGTCATGTAGTAAGAAAATCAATTACTCGTCAGTGAGCTGCAATGTGCAAAAAAATGTTATCAAGATTTTATAATACAGTTTTATTCCTACAGAGTTATATAAATCCGTTAGTACATACAACATCACTTAATCTATAACTAAATCTAGTAAAAATAAGACCAAAAGGAACATTATTTTCGAATGCTCTTCTCATTTTGTTTCTCATTACTATAATTACCGAAATAAACTACCGCTAAATAACTGTAGATTAATTAGTAACTTTAATGAGGCGCGGTGTCTCATACGTAGTTTACGTGTCATTAATATATATATGATACTCAAAGTAAATAAAAGAAATACAAACTACTCTCATTTAAAATGTTCAAATTAGTATGGCAAACATAAACATGAGTTTAAAATGAATTATCATAACAAATGATCTGTCTATTTCAGGTAGCATCATATTGCATTTAAGGTTGATTACAGATATTTATGGGTGATGAATACTGCTTAACATAATGTCAACTGCATATTCGTTTCCTTCTTCTATTACGTAAAAAAACGTCCTGCCAAATTCCGAACCAGTGAGTGGATAATGTCGGGAGGCAGCTCGTGGCTCGCGCCCGCGATGCTAATTTCCGTCTTTAAATAAGTAAAAAATCTCGCACGTTACAATTATGACGCGAGAATAATGCCAAGAATTTATTTGAATTACAAATTGAACACACACCAGACAGTTTTAGCGCGGAGCGAATAAATAATTTGATATTATGCAAAGCGATGATGCCTCACTTAACCGCCGCGAGCGACCTTGACATAGACCCATAAATAAGAATATCTTAACCGCTCATACATATGGACGGCCGCTCGCACACTCAAATATGGTAAGTGCCGGCTTATGAATAAATTTTATTATTTAAAAGTCGGAATGTTCATTACTAAAACAAATACTCGTAAGGCGTAGTAATACAGGCTGCTCCTTTTCGTCGCTCGGATTCATCCCGGCGGCGAGTGCGCGGCGCGACGCGGAATGCGCTGTGCGAATGCGTTCGCTACTTTTTCCGTTTATCGATCGGAGAATTAAATGTAACGTTCAAGGTGAGCGGCTGGGTGCGCCCACGCACGTCCCGCGCGACTGACGTCAACACTCGAAGCTATCTGGAATACTTGTAGAACAATGCCTTTATCTACCTATTGGAATCGTATTGCGCAACCGTTCGCACCTATAACGTCTCTATTTTAAGCGCTCCGTCACTCTGTATTTCTAAATCACACATATCTGTCGCGGAATTCTCATAACACTCGTCATAAAATAGCGGATCCGAATTCCGTAACCAAGAGGATCTATAATCGTTTTATTTGTTCAAAATTAAAAACCAGTTTCATAAGTAAAGTAGGTAAAATAACACACAAGTATAATAAAACCAAGAGAATTTAAGACGACACATTAAATTCGGTAATATTTTTATTTGCAAATTAATGTATACGCCACATAAAATGATTACACTCTGAAAATAAGACGAATAGTTTCAAACGAATATCAATTTAAGAACGTAAACGAAATTCGTATGAGCCCGACTACATTTTAATTACCACAATGACAAATCACTCCCTCAACCGCACAGCTTCAAACCAAGCAATCTAAATTCACCCACCATAGCGCGAGCCCGAAAATCACCAAAATCAGTACACCCTGTGCTCTGACCCGAGGCGAATCGCAGCGAAACATTCCGACAATAAAAACAAGACAACAATCGAGTGTTTCCATTAAACAAATTCGTGAATACGTAATGCAGCTCAATGCTCGATATTAATATTTATACGCGCTATTTGAATAGATCGCTGATACCGCTCGTTAGCGGGGCCTTTCGTACGTTTCGACGCGGCGTCGCCGGAGCCGGGAATATGTATTGTAAGGAACTACTGTGCCTCTTGAATGCATTGTTACTTGATGGAAAGCAAGATAGCAAATTTAATTTCGTGTTGTGAATTTCTGACAAGTAGAATTTTACAGTACGAATAATAACTTAAGATGAAAAGTGAAAAGTACAGATTGTGGTGTACTTGTTATTTACTCAACATTAGTCCATTTTGCTAGGTTTTAAGAGTAATAAAATCAGACTAATTATAAAATAAGTCGTTTTATCGTGACTTTATTTAGTGATAATTTCAGTAATTTTTATTTGGCTACAGGTAGATCAAGAATTTTACTTGTTGGTGTTAGTTAAGAAAATATTTAAGAAGAAAAGTCTATGTTGTTTTGAAAATTTGTTGCGTATGTTCTTCGCAATAATAAATTTTATAACACAGAAAAATCATTATATGTTTTTTCAACTTACCCCTACTTTTTATTACTACTCCATTTGTATTTTACTCTCCGCTTTTTGAAGTTTCGTTTCAATTAATTTAATGTGAATTAATTTAAATAAAATGTGTAATAATGACTAAGTCTCAGCGACTCTAAGATCGTGTCGTGTATCCTTAAAGGGCCTGCGGGTGTGAATGCGACGATCCTATCTCAATCTGTTCGTCGGATTGTTGTCTGCAATTATCATCAATTGACGCGTTTTTTGTTATTGAATTTTATACGCGTTTCGTTTAACTTTTCTTATAAGGAAGGTTCATTGTGACGATGCTAACTTAACACTTTTTTAATATTATAATAGTATTTAAGAATTGAAATCCGGAAGACGGAGATGATAATTTTTCATACGTCCGCTAACTTGTAATAACAACATGCAGTAAGACTGCGTAGTGCGATGATTAAACAAAACACATCATAATATTATGACATGAATGTCAAATAACTCATGATGCTTAGTTATGATACGATGTATAAAACTAAACTCTTCATATAATTCATGAATATCATCTAATCATTTTATTTTCGAACATGTTACTTGAGGATTTGTTTTCTTTCTTTTATAAATAAGAAGTAGCAAACGAGCAAGCAGCCCACCTGATGGTAACTGGTAACTGCCGCCCATGGACATTTGTAAGCAACTTCATATAGAACAGGGATTCTATATGAAGTCTATCACAGACGCGTTGCTACTCCCGAGGACTGAGATGGTCGTCTCATATAAAAGTGAGCCGACAACCACACCCTTCTACCGAAACACAAGAACTCCTTCACTAGAAATCGGTGTGGCAGCGGTACTTCCCCGGTCGAACTACATTGGTTGTACCACCTGACAAGATTCAGAAGGTATTTATAATATTAAAGTAGCACACGAGTATTATTACGAGTATTACTTATTGAATTGCCCTGCCACCCATGGACATCTACAATGAGCCTCGGATAAGATCAGAGACTTACCTGGTTGGCCACAGATGCGTTGCCACTCCCGAGAACAAGTTAGACAGCCTCGGATAAGTATGTCTTCCTTACCACACCCTTCAGACCAAAACACACCAGCTTAGTCCTTGTTTTAGGTACAAATAGTATCTAATCATAATCTTATTTTCTAATAAGCCATTGTAAGCAAGTTGTCAGAACGAATATGGTTCGGAGAGGTACCACCACCAAACCTGTTTTCGTAGAGCAGTTACTTCATTTTGGTAAAAGGTACATTATGAGAAAGTAAAGAATACTAACGCAACTGTGATCAACTTCGGACAGAATCCATTTTCTATACAGAGTTGTTAATAGACGTTCATTGGTGGCAGTAATCAACATCATACAATAAAAAATAGAAACATACAATATTTTTATTATGTTTTGAATATTGTACCATCAATTGGTAGAAATCAATGTCAATACACCGTCTTATCGTAGTAGGTAATTAGAAATCATTGATTAATTAACATCAATCATCCAACTCACAAGCTAAATTCCTATAATATTAAAACTCGTCAAACAAAATATTTTCATTCATACTCATGTAATTATATAATATACGCTCGGTATTTATTGAAACGTGTGTAATTGAGTTAATAATTTAATTATATGTCTTGTTTTACTCAGCTTCTTGCGTGCAATTAGGCTGGTTGTTTATTTAATGGAATAAGAACATATTCTGCGGCAATACGTAACACACGGTACGGCATGCTCAACATTATGTTCTGGTTTAAAGTAAGATTTGCTTTTAAGACGAATATGGTGAATTCGAATGATATTTATTATGTTAAAACCTTATCATCTTACTTATATATTCTCTATTACTGAAGGACACTGTTTAAACCTTAAGCTAGCGACACTATTGATTGAAAAATTCTACATGAGTTCCTTGTAGGCTAAAAGAAGGTAAATAGTAACCTAAAATGAAACCAAATAAGAAATTAAGACTTCTAATATTATATATACTAGGCTTCTCGTGCGGCTCCGCCGTTGTTAGACTAGGTCATAATAATTTATGTGTGAAACAAATTTCAGCCAAATCCGACCAATAGTTTTGTGAGAAAGAGTAATTAACTGATATACATCATCACACACTTTCACCTTTACAAAATTAGCAGGTAGTATTCGATTAGGCTTTTACACCTCTACTTGCTTCTTGCTTCATTAAACAAACTATTGTACATACATTGTCATAACTTGTATAACACAAAAAACGAAAAAGAAACATAAAGTTTCTCAAAACAAAACGCACAAACCCATTATAATTACAATAACGACGGTATCGGTTCCCTGACAACGACAAAAGGAAGGATGCGTGTACGTGTCCCACAAAGCCCGGGATGATATTATCCGTCTAACGCCGTATTTGGAGCGACGCCGGGGCACGGGACGTGTGTGGACTGATGCTCATATGTGGGGATACTGTGCATGTTTTGTAACGGGTAAAATGTAGGTAGTAAAAAACTTTTTCTATTATCAAATTAGTTGGAACACAAATACTCAGATCGATAAAGCAAGTGTATTATTTTGTTACGAGCAACTATCGCATTTTATTGCAGTAAGTATACTATTTGTAGAATTTTAGTACTTGAAGGTCTGGGATAAATACTAAATAAAATGTAAGTTAATTTTAGCTACACAAACAATTGTAAAGGTAGAAAATAAGAACATAGATATTATGGTACATATATTCTACCATTATCGTTCAAATACATTTATCTTTTTACATAAAATTGAAGTAACAAACGGTTACATAGTATGTATGTAATACATACCACCTGATGGATAAAAATTGTAACGAAGCTGACGGTAAAACATACGATACATGTATTACAGAGTAACATTTGGAGGAACCTCAGATATGTTTCAAACCCAGATACAATATTGGAATGTCTCATGGTAGGAAAAAAACACTTCGTTCTAGCAAGTGTAGAACCACTTTATTCTCCCATACCCTTCAAGTTAGCATACGACAGAACCTAAAACTACTGTTAAACTGTAAATATAAGTGTGGTACTAATGTCTCCGAAAAAAGCTCGATTATGTCCTGATATTAAGGACGATAAGCGTTAGTCTATAAGGTGTAACTATTTTTAATCCCTTGAGTTTGTATGAGTTTGATCTTTTGTATTAATATAACACGCTCAGTACGATAAAATGTCTAAATAAATGAGATATTTGCATGAGAAATGAGTACAGTGATTTTAGCACAACAAGCCACACAAAGCCTGACATCCACACAATGACAAACAGAAAGCTAAATTTAAAACCGTCAACTTACATAACACAATCAGTGCCTCGTTTATTTCTAACGTTTCAAACAAATCCTTCTGTCACATCACTAAAGCCTACTAAAAATGCGTACATTTCCGCCTTATTGAATTGAAATAAAGATGGATATGTTCTGATTTGAGTTTGTGGTATGTTTGTAAGTGAAGAGATCCGATTAGGTCAGATACGATAATGCTCGCAGTTGACAATGGAGAAGGTGTATCGAAGACATCTCGGCCGACGATGTCCGTAAACACAGTGGTTTATTGTGAGAGTCGAGAATACGAACTGACTTCGTCACATCATACATGTTGAGTCACACTTGTAATTATGGAATTTGGAAATCATACTTTACTAACATACATATTTTAATACGTTCAGATAATTTATAAGTAGCTCGGCTGGTGTAGGTACCTATAGTATCATAAAGATTCGTAGATATTGACAATACTTTTAGAATTTTTTATAAACCTATTGATAGATTAACTGAACATTTTACAAAACGCTAATAAAAAGCTACTATAAAGAATTCTTGTTTATTTATGTATGAACTTCATTAAGCTTAATATAGTTTTTATATGTACATATTTTATTTTTAAATAATAAACGATAAAATATTTTATTTTACAACGTTTGAATTCTACGATATTTCATTTGTAATAAACAACCTGTTATCTCTTCTTTTGAATGGTGCTAAAATAACTTGGAATTACAAATACGGGACTGGTATCATATGTGAGTACTGGTGAGGGAAACCTACTGAAATAAAACTATAAAGTATACATTTTTTTTTAGCTTAATTAAAGTTTGTTTACCAGATTGCGTCAGAAGAAGGGTTATATTTTTCGCGTGTATGAATGTATGTCAATTTCTTGGACTCACTCTACAGCCCTAATGATATGACGAATTTTAATATTAGACAGAAAAACTGCAAATGAAAATAAAAGAAGGGGAGAGGACGATTTTTTCATCAAAAAGGCAACAATAAGTACTACTATACTGAAATAGATTGAAATAGAAATTATACTTAAAAATATATATTTTAATTAAGGTGCTGCATGACCTACCAAAACTTACCAAAAATACCAAAACTAGTCCTTTCATCACATGCAGTACCATTGATGTATAATATTTAGTACATTTATTTAGTGTGCCATAGAAATTACAGTATGTTAACATCCAAAAGTTCATCATTCAGTAACATATTTTCTGCCTTATAAGAGTTGTTTCATAGATCTTCAACAAATATAGAATATTAAGTTCTTAAATATATGTGTAGTCTATCAATACGTTTAAGGCCAGAATTTAGTCTTTTAGCTTAGTCCCGATAGTGTTTTGACACTATGATACTTAGCCAATAGTCAATAGTATGCAATATAAGCGCGTCAAAGCGTGTTATTTAAAACGGGGCTTTACGAGACATCTTATCACCAAATCAGAGTGCGAGGGCAGAGGCATCCGACGTAAAACTTTTAATTACCACAATTATGTAAGTAAATTTATCGTTGCTGTTACAAAAGGCATTGTTGGTTCCTCGCTCCCACGGTTTGGGACATGTATCATGACTGCTCTATCTAGATTTTGGACTGGCCTTGTGGCTTGACCTCTGCTCTGACTTCCGACTGACAGGTGATTTCCGTGGACTTTGCTTTATAATTTTATATCAAACGTTAGACGTATGCATTATCAATCATTATATGAATGTGACATGTGTCTCGTTCAAAAGGTGTAAGTTCTAGTTCGTATTGGTATTTTACAAAATAAAACTTGATTCAATTTGATTGACCGATACATTTACAATTACATTTTATATCACAAGCAGTATTTTGTCGCTCTATTTACTTTTTGTAGTGTGCATTTTTTACAATATTTTTAGTGGAATTTAATAATACTTATAGATTTTTAATTACGATAACATTTTAGTATTAAACACCAGTTTCATTTTTACTACATAAACGATTGTAATTATAAAGACAACATAGTAAAAACATGTAATTTTAAGGCTGTTTTTTTCTCTTCTCATACAATAATAAAGATAAGCTTGTAGGTACTATATTACAAGTAATACTATGCCCCTTTCGTTAAAGAGCAGCAGACTTGAAGCCACTTGAAGTCACCATAAAATAGACAGCAACACTCAGTCTTGCGTTTTATTATGAATTCTGCTTCATAAAAATTAAAAGTACATTTAGCCAGCATACCGTATACATATAATATATAATATATATCGCGATGTTATCAGCATTACATCGACTATTGTTCGAGTGTATAATTCCCACGTGCGTTCCGTAGTAATGACCTCGCGACTGACATACGCTACTGCCAATGATCGAGTGGAAAAAGTATTGTTATATGATTCTAAATTAATTCATATGGGTAACAGATTGTGTTCAAATACTTATAAGTAAGATACAGAAGCATATCAGTACGCATTATCTATTTGACGACTTGTTTGACCGAGGTTTCTTCGATTCCTGACCGATATAAACGCACTCATGAATTTGCAATATGTGATATAAAAGAGGGTTAGACTGGTCAGAAGTTTCTTTTTATCTTTGTAAATGATTAAACAGTGAAAGTAGCATAAGCAACAATGTAACATTACTGTCATTATTATTAACAAAGGGTGGCCCCGCGATATCACCCGTTTTTGAAAAAAATGAAACAAGATTTTGGAGTTTTTGGATTTTATTAAATTGGACTAAATATTGTCCCAAGACGTGGACTATAAATATTTTTTTGATCTTTGAAAATGAATCTTGCATTGTAGTTCTGGCTCAAATTGTTTTCAAATAAGCAGAAACAATAGACGGACATAAAAGAAATACTTCTAAAGAAATGTGTAAATTTCTATTATTACAAAATACACTTTTTTAAAATAAAAAGGAATGTTTGTTTATTTTGAATGATTAATTTCTGTTTCAATATAATACATGTATGTAACAAATGAAAATCTTTTTAGCTTTTCACTGTCAATATCATTGTAGCGCCATTCAAGCTAAAATATACTGTCCCATACAACTTCATACCCATATACAACCTAGAGTGACCAAGTACGCCGAGGAATGCCATAAGTTTTGACCGAGGAAGTGTGTGCGGAAAAGATTCTTAAACAGATACTGTTCAGAAGGAAGAGGAACCGGCAACCATTTCCTCACTCGTCGTGGAAAACATTACGAGGCTATAGAGGATGTTTGTTTGCTTCGAGTAATTAGTATTTATTCTATACTTAAACAATACATTTATTTTTATATACAAGAATTTAATTTTCTGGGAATTGCAAGGGTATAATAAAGTTATTGTGTATATTTTAAGTATATGATTGTGTCAAAACAATTATAATTTATTTCAATATGCCAATATAAAGTGCACTGTTCGTTAACGCGTTTGATTTTCAATAAGTACATATTCGATATAATTATGTCACTTTCATAGTGACTAAACATAATAATGAAATATTTAATATCTGTTTGCTTAACTACATTGCATCGACATCATACCCATCGTTCATCATCTTTAGAATCTCTTCTGAATTTAGGCCTCCTCTATTGATTGTTTTTGTCTATAGTCACCACACCTGGTACACAGGAAGATGATATATGCACAGGATTGGTGGTATTCATGGATACCAAACGGCACATCTTATACACAATCATCGACATTGTTTCACAAAAAAGAGGAAAACCCGCATATCTCGTCGTGTTTTATTTTGTTTGTCAGGAAACAGTCGCAAGGACATACTCAGTTTATATTTCTGATGGAGCGATGACATTCATGTTATTTACTTTTGATACTAAGACTTAATCTATTGGTAAGTTTAGTTACCCAAATTATGACAGAATCATTTCCAAGTGAGAGCCTCATATCCGAAAATAATAGTTGGAATATATTTCATCAGAAATGTTTGTTTCATATTAATTCGTACTATGACTACGTGCTGCTTCAAAGTATCAGTAGTTTTTGGATATTTACTGAAAATATAGTATAAGTTATTTAGCAAATTGTAGATCATCACGAAAGTTTAAAGATGATATACACCTTTAGACGTATTTGTAATGATGTCTATATCGTTTCTAAAAGGCATATATCTTTAAGCATCGGCCTGCGAAGGAAAGTAGCCTCCATAATTATGCTTGATTCTTATCATCAGTTAAATGTAATGTTGAGGCAGACGACCTATCTAATAGAAAGAAGTCACCGCTACACAGTTAAAGTACCAGAGGAGTTTCAAATGCATCGCTTAGCAATGTTGGACCTTAGCACCTTTGGGTGACTTTGTGCGTGTAAAAATTGACCCACTTAACAAATGCTGTAAATTTTTACAACAAAAAATATATACATACAAGAAGTAGGAAGAGGCGCTTATCACTTGCTTTCCTGTGTGCGTCAGTCCGTCGCCGTCAGGAAACGCCTTGCGCGCTAGAAGCAAGGACGTTCTCAATTTTATAGCTTCGTTGCCATGATAACTGATGTTTGTAATGCTTGGGTATTTCTGGGTGACGAGTTGTGTGTAGTTTTTGTTTTTAACAATAGCATATTTTTTCAAATGACCCTCCAACCCTCCATTATCTTAAGTTAGTCATTGATTCGTTGCTATCGTTGAGGGCTAAATTGGACCGCTTTGGATAAGTATATTTACCTTATTATACCCTTTAGACTAGAACTCAGCAACGCTTAATACTCCTATTATAAGTCACAAATGCGTCTGGGGGCTATGGTCGCAAAGGGCCGCGAATCACAAAGGGTCCTACTACCTTCACATAATTATGAATACTAATAATGAAACTGACACTGAATGATCAAAACTGACTGATCAAAGGTTATATTACTGTTTTGAAATATCGGAGTCGAGATACCAGATGCCAGAGATTTAAGTTGGAACACCTCTTATGATCAACTCTGTTCGTAGACCCATTTATTAGAATACAGCGACGCCATTTCTTTTCTTAGGTATATAATGGAAAAACCGTAGCAATGTGTAATTTAGCAGCACTGTAGAAGTTGTTAGACGTAAGATAAGCCAAAAATCGGTTTTTAACATTTTTCGTTTGACATTTTTATCAATACATCTAATCCTGTATCTGAAACTGTCTTTAGGATTAGCAGAAAGTGAAACGTTATTATTTCTTATGTGTTACGACATTATTTTGTTCTTTGTGATGTTGCTCACAAATGTCCATGGACGACGGTAACCACTTACTATCACCGTTCTCGGGCTGCGTTCTGCGATTTGCGGGCTCGTTTGCTTCTTCACTCATATAAATAATAAGCTAAAATAATGTGTAACAATTAAATAAATTACGCTTATGTGACTATAATCATATTTTATTCTTCGTTCTGCCATATATCTTAGCATAAGTTTGTCTAATGGGCAAGCGATTGTATCTCTCACATTTTTTCTAACTCAGATCTAGCCACGTGCCTATCTAAGCTCATCTTTTAATAATTATAATAATTGCTTAATAGTATATTTGGTGAGCTAATTAAGTTGGAGAAAAAAATAAGGAATACTTTTCGTATATACTGGAATTATGTTTAGAATGGTGGATTTAAAGTAAAAAATATAATTCACTCCTCGTTCCGGTGAATGACTTTTAATTACCTAGCAAATCATTATAAGGTCGTACGATTATATAATTAACAATTTACCAAAATAAGGTTACTGGCAATAACTAACAAAACATTATTTTATAGCATACCAGTAATCCTA
This sequence comes from Cecropterus toxeus, assembly GCA_018249875.1. Taxonomy (NCBI): domain Eukaryota; kingdom Metazoa; phylum Arthropoda; class Insecta; order Lepidoptera; family Hesperiidae; genus Cecropterus; species Cecropterus toxeus. Next base: position 2,009 of record DWNE01002456.1, on the reverse strand, counting down.
CAAAATAAATTCAAAACGAATCTGCCTTTTTTTAAACCTTTTATTATGTTTCATTCTTTCATTAAAAAAGGTAGCCTAGGATAGTAAAACTATTTTTGTACAATGTCGTCACCTTGGTAGGTTGTCTTCCAGTATACTAGAGGTCTATTTGTGTTCTCAATTTTATTTCAAAGAACACCTTTCCTTCGACTAGCTGCCTAAATGGGAGGATTATTTAAGTTATAATGCCGTGATACAATTTAGGGTATTGATTAAGTATATTCGCCATTTTCTATGGAATTAGGAAACTGCACCCTTTAAGGATATACCAAGCACCAATATCTTAGCATTCAAATTTCTCCATGCGCTCTTTGTATGACATAAACTAATAAGACATACTTCATTTTAACTTTACTTGGAATATTAAATTCAATACTTTAACATATGAACAATGTGACCATACATCACGCCTCATAAGTCCCGTTGCCCATAAAGCTTTATTATAAAACACCCTTTGGTGAGCGAGAGCTTCGATCAAAATTAAATAAGGCCTTATCATAATCCTCGCCATCAATCGTCGGTCACAATAGGATCATCCCCTGTCAGGGCGCGGCGTGATGTGTGGACAATGTTATGAATGATACAAAGCAACTTCAAAAATTCATATGTTTATACTATTCTTCTAGTTCTTATACTACCTAGTAGATAGTACCTAGAGATAGTCTGGTACTTTAAAAGTAAGCAAAATAAGTTGGGAAATGATTATGTTGCTCCAGACTCTTCTATTTTTTCAACAATAACAAGTGTTAAACGCTGCTGTGTTTTGTAGTAAGCTAGATTAACCTCCACGAAGCATTTCAACTTAGTTGTATGGAGAAAAACGTAAGCACTGTGGACTATAGACAGAACTTTAATCTTACTTATGGTCAAAGAGGAATATCAATCTTCAGTTAAATAAAATTGTAAAAGAAAATTTGTTTTGGAAGATGGTTGAATCTGTATGGTTTGACCGGGGAAGTACTACATATTACACCTACTTTTAGCAGTTCATGCATTTGTTGGAAGGGTGTGGATGAAAGCTGGCTTATTCCAGGCGAGCATTTTAGGCGTTACGCATGGCGAAATATTTGTTATATATTTCAGGGAGTACTCTAGATCTCTGGTGAGTTGGTAACGCACGTCCATTACCGGCAACGACCTCTTACTAATAACTACTAAATACTGCAGATCTTTTGCTACTTAGATTTTATTAAAAAATAATAATAAAGAATGTTTCATTGTAAAAAGTTGCGTAACAGAAGATATGCAAAAACATCGCAAAACAAAACCCGCTGTACAGGTCTTCAATAAACTGGCGTAACACGTAATGAATATGCATCTAATGTCAATATTAGCTGACGTCTCCATAAGACATCGAACTTATACCGAACGAATGGGGAAGTGAAATGAGCAATGTGCATGACAAAGGACATATCATGTTGATGGTAAGACGCTTGCAGGACTGCGAGCGAGTAGCGAATAAACGATAACAAAGATAGCAGTGACAGTAAAAATTGAATTTGACACGATTTTTATACAATCAAAAACAAAACAAACTAATTAATATAATGTCCTAAGATGTACAAACTCTATTTGGATAATATTTTTTATGAATTTTTGTTGTGATTTTTTAAACAATAAATACTTATCGTTTTATTAATAAAAGGCGTTGTTATAATTAATAATGAACGGTGTAGTACAGTGTATTTATTTAAATCAAATTAAATAGAATATCATTCACCTTATATAGCCAAGTAACGAGATATTGTACTATTATTTGGGAGAATAATTAACAGTGATCTGGTAGTAATTTCTTATACATTTTTATTTACTTATCGAAATCAAATTTAATACAATATTTTTACCCAAATATTAACGATTTATACTTAAAGATATTATTCGTCTCGTCTAAACAATTGACGACCCGCGTGGCCGAGCGGTCACCATACCGGTCTGACGCGCAGTGGGTCCCGGGTTCGATTCCCGGCCAG